>JBBPOJ010000073.1:0-49408 GCA_038091395.1 Leccinum rimulosum
GCAGAACCTCGAGTTGAAAGGGGGCGTTGAACCTTTGAAGTCAATTTTTTTTAAAACAAGAAAGAGAAAAGGACTCAAAGTAGAACTCACCCCCGATGCTGGACTTCAAAGAGCATCGCATGAACGACACCCACAAGCGTCCAGTTGAGAAGAGGCCCGAGGAAATACGATATGCCGTTGTGGAGGACGTCGTTATCAATGCGTCCATCCTGGCGCGCCATGCAGGCTTGAGAAAAAAGCGTCGGCGACATTTGCAACAAAGTTTTGGGTTTTGTCGACCTGAACGACAGGTTCAGGACCACGTCGAGAGATGCAGCACTTGGATTTACCGAAGGATGGTGTCATCGATACCTTCACTGCTACTGTCGAATATAGCTTTGAACCATCCAGAAAACACCATCTTGATATCGGAAGGAAGGTCTTCTTGATGATATACCCGGGAGGATCGCAAAAAATCTGTGCGAAGCACTTTGCTACCTCTCTTGAGTGATGGTGCCGAAATCTGCAAGGCATTGTGATTCGGACACGATGGACAAAAAAGCATGAATGCACTGACCTGGAACTTAGTCAATACCATCTGTACAAATAGCACGACGTCCCCCAGATGGCTGACGGCCGTCTGTGGATCTCCTTTGCATCGTTCAAAGGGTATTCACGCGTCGCAAAGAAATCCACATACCAATGGTTTCGCAATCATACTCGTGCAACAATTCCAGCGCCTCGAACACGAGGTCCGTGATCTTTAGATGGAGAGACAATATATCGAGGGCGAAATCATGCGCATATAGCATCTTGGTGAGATGGCTCAAAACTTCTAAATCCCCGGACTTTGAATGGGATGTGAACCGCTACAGACATTATGTTCATTTCTCGGTGGACAAGAGTCGACTGCCTCAATCTCACTCACTTTACGAACGACTTGAGCAAAGAAATGATGGGTCCCCGGTTCCAGACGGATGCGGTGCAATAACATCTGTGTATCTTCCTCACTCATTTCCATAGTGAGTCTTGACTCCAGGTAACTCTGCAAACGCGCGACCTCGGTTAATACCCCCACACGGAAGACGAATATCTCACTTCAAGTGTATAATTATGCTCCAAAGCTTCGGCTTGAAGGCGCGTCCCAGCATCGTTCGAGAGCGAGGGATCTGCAGCCACTGCGAACGCTTGGTCTACGAGTCCAACTGAATACAACTGTTGTACCAAATCCCTGACGAATGAAATCGGGCTGGAAAAAAAAAAGTATAAGCAAATGAACATATCCCATATAGGGCAAACCAACCCAGTAATATCTTCTTCATTTGACTCCCTGGTCCTCGCCTGCGCCTGCACATGATCACATCGTGACAGCAGATCGGAGCGTTGAAGCACTGCCGAGACAGCAGAATGCATCGCGGCCCGCTGCAGAAAGATGAGGTTATGTTGACCTACAAAGGCAGTTGAGACACACCCAATCTGCCTCCACCGTTCCATGGCCCTCCAACTCCTTCTCGAACGCGTGCAGGAGGCGAGGCAGCTGTGAACTCGAGAGCTCAACATAGCAGCATTTATGCGCACAACGAGACAACTCACACGGCCGAGGACAAACGCTCTCCACAAAAAGAATGATCCGTCATGGATGCCTTTTGGCGAGCTTTGTGTAACGCAAGTTACGGACGCCAAAAGCATCTGGGTGTAGAAGACATTGGGAGCCAAGGACGTCCATCGCAACAGACCTGTTAGTAGTGCAACAGCCTCTATACCACTACCGGCACCAAAGCCGCTGGCCCGGGATGCAATCTTGAAGTCCTCTTAGCGCAATGACTCGTGTTGAAATAGGAGAATGGGCTCACGAGAGATTGTAGCAGTAAACCGCAAGAGACGGAATCAGCTTCAAGGTTGGAACCCAGCATGTCACTCTTCCCAAGGGCAAGTTGGGTGTGTATCATCTGCGTCTCTCGAGCGGCCTTGGCATCATCTCCGATCAGGAGGCTCAGCGAGAACACAAACGTCTCCAGCGCTTGACGGACCTCTGGAGAGTGTCGCATGGAATGGAGCAACTCGTTGGCGTCTCCGAAACATATCATAGCCTGAGTAGTCGAGATTTGCAAAATATCTGGAACGCAGGGCAAAATCAGAGTGATGAGTTCTGAGGCGGTCCCCAAGAGCGTATGGAAACTGGAAGGCGAGATGGAGTAGGCCTGACGAAGGAAAAACAGTGCGTCGTTTACGGTGGCGAGTATTATTGCTTGGGGGCTTGGAGAGGGGAGAAGAGAGCCGAGAGGCAGCATTCCAGAGGCATAGTGAGCATCCAACGCTGCGCGACAAAGTGCATCGAGTGTCGAGCCATTTTGAATCTGTGATGATCGGGCAGCGCGGAGGAAGGTGGCGACGAAATCCGGAGTCGATACAAGTCCACTATTCAATGCCAGTCTTAGGTAGCCTAGGAGAACAGGACTGGCATCGTAGATGCTACATAGAGCGATGATCGCGTCTGTCCATTTCAGCGTGTTTCGTCGGCGAGTTTTCTGGAAGCAAGGCCTTGGTTACACACCACTGATCTCAGAGCCGACATTAGCTCGTGAGCCGTGAGCCAGGGTTTCTTTATCCACCAATAATTTGCAGAGCCCAAGCCACTTGAAGCGTGCGTTGATGGATTAGAACAAGCGTTCCGACTAGCTGTGCCTTACCTGGACTGGGGATATGCCACTCTGATACGAATTTCGCGTCAAACTCGCCAGTGACATGGAATGTAACTCGAGTCGAATGGTCAAAGGTATAGAAGTTGTGGAGAAGAGGAGGACTACTACTTTATGCGGGTTGTATTTACATCATCTATGCCTTCAAGTCCAAACACTTCACAGAAGCGATATCGATCGTAGTCACCTCATGTTGTGCGCCCATGGTATCAAATGCATCATACTTTCGACATGAGCCGCCGCGTCTCCTGAGGAGTGAAACGCAGAATTGTCGACAGGACTCGTACGAGATTTGGCTAGTGATGTTTGTCATCTATATGCCGAGTCACCATGATCTGACTGGAGGACTTACTCTCATCTCCTTGTGTTCCAGAAATTGAAGAATGACATTCCGCAAGTATTCGTAGTTGATTTCCTCTTCATTCCTGACCGGAGCGGGCGAAGAGGGACGAGACGCGTTCGCGACCGAATCGATGGAAGGGCGCGAGTTCGTGACTTCTGGTCGAGATGTCCAGTATCCGGCGCCCGGATTACGCTGCCTTTCTAAAACAGCAATCGAGTTTTGGATCTTTCGAAGCTCATCTCGAAGGGTCTATCTCTTGGTGAGCGAGGGGACTGTGGACAATCAAAAATCTTACTTTGTTTTGGGTACGCAACTGAGCTTCTCGGGATTTGCTCTCGTCGAGTTGTTTCTCGCTGTCTTCAGCACGGGCAACGGCTTCTAAGAGGCGTCGATGCAAGGTTGACTATACCAAGACAACCAATTAGTATGACATCAATTTCGAACGTTTGCAGACCTACCTCAGCATCCTTGAAGGCGTCAGTGCGTGTCTGGAGTTCATGGAATTGAGTGTGCTGGGATCGAGCTTCGGTTTGGAGCTTCTCGATCTCAGCTCTCAACGAGTCACTAATGTCTTCATCTCGCTCGCGCAGTTGAGCAGTGGACTGGAGCATGCGCTTCAGTTCCTCTGTCTCAACGGTCTTTTCTGTCAGCTTGCGACTCCAGTTCGCCTCGGCTTCGGTGCGCTCCTTCTCAGCAGTTATCAACGTCCTCTTCAGGTCCGAGAGCTTCGCCTCGTATTTGGTCTCTATCGAGGAGACTAGTTGTGAAACCTCTTCGGTAGATGCGCCCGATACTTGTGATTGAATTTCGTGCTCCCCTCGAAGTTCGCCGATTTCATCGCCCAGTAGAACGATCCGTTCTTGCAATTCTTTCAATTGGAACTGCAGCTCTGTGTTTTGGGCCTGTAATAACTCCGAATGGCATTGGGAAGACTCGAGTTCAGCTTGCCGTAGCTCCACCTGCTCAAAGAATGACTTATTCTCGCTGGTGAGGGTAGCCATCGTGATCTCAAGAGTGTTGATGCGCGATTTCTTGGTAGAAATGTCTGCGCTGTACGAAGTCTGTGGGAGACCATCAGAAGAAGTAACACTCAGCGTATTGCGTCGTGGCGTTACCTTCACTGAATTCATTTCGGCTTCAAACTGCTTTTTTGCGTTTTGAATGTCCTTTTCTGCGCGGTCCTTTGTGATAGAGATGTCCTTGTCGAATTGTGCTCGCAACCCGGTGACAGCTTTCTCCCGTTCTGCGTTGGCTGCATCGACTTTCCTTTCCAAGTTGGCTCGTTCAGCGCGATCTTTCTCCTTCTCCTCTAGGTTCTTGTCTCTTGCCTCGCTCAGTTCTCGGACTCCGTCGTCTCTTTCTTTCTCCGCCTTTACCAATTTCTGCCTCACAGTTTTGAGCAAACTTATGGCTTTCACCCTCTTCTCCTCTTCCTCTTTCGCGGTTTCGTTAGCCTTGACGACTTCGGTGCGTAATTGCTCTATGTCGGAACCCTGCTTTGCATTAGCTTCTTCTGTTTGCAACGCTGTGGACTGCGATGCAGTGACAAGAGCTTCGGCCTCGCTCAACTGCCGCCGCAGTCTTTCGACTTGGTCCGATTGAGAGGCGGTCTCGAGCCTATGGGTGTCCCGGAGTTCCTCTAATCGCTCTTCCTGCCCTGTAGATACACTGACTTGAGGGACGAGAAAGTTCAGAAAATAACAAGCGTACGCGTGAGTTTTCCGTTGAGTCGCTGCAGTTCGTCTTGTCCGAGCTAAGGGGGGATGTCATCGCTCGAACCATCCCAGCTAGACATTCCACTTGCCTCGATTTTCATATTGACGTTGACAAGATACTCGCGCAAGGCCTCGACTTCCTTGGACCCACTCAATGGAGTCAGTTCGGTGATGACGTTGTCCATGTCTCGCCTTTCAGCTTGAAGTTTCTTGAACGAGGTAGATACGTCTGGTAAAACATTTATGACCGCCCCAGACTGTAAGACGTGTGACATTACCTGAAAATCGTTGCTCCACCAGTCTGAGGCGCTCTTGGAGCGCCTCGACGCTAGCATCTTGTTGTCGAACAGGCATCGTAGGTTTAGGCTCGGCATCTGCACTCTCTTCTCGTGGAGGATCTGCGTCTGCTGTGGGTTCTTCCACGACCTCGGAAGCCTGAGCGCATGGTTGCTCCGTGTCCGTCTCTTGAGATGTATCTTGCACCAGCGGGACATCCACACCTGGATCGGCAGTCAAGTCTGTGTGTGTACCATCTATTGCAATCGAGCTAGCAGGATCCTCGGGGTCGGTAGGCGGCGGCGTCACGCTCGGCGGTCGTACAGCGTCGTTCAAGTCGGGTTCCTGTGAAGGAGGCAAAATTTCGCTTGTGCCATTAGCTTCTTCAGTTGGGATGGGGCCATCGAGAGTCGCTATCGCGAGGGCTGGAGAGTCTGGCAACGGCGTCGAGGTAGGCGAGAGTGGATGCTGGGTTGTGGGGACCGTATGAGAGGGAGGGGTCGACGAAACGGACGTGGCAGGTCCTAGGGATTCAGACGCGGCAAAGGATGCGCGAAGACGTTCCTCCAGGGTTGTCTTGCGCAGGCCTGAATCGACTGTGCCCCTCGCGGTAGACGAAGGGCTGGCAGACCGTGACCTTGGGCCGGCGGCGTTGTGTTGAGGAGAAGTCGCGGTCCGTTGGGTCTGAGCAATTGACTTGCGGAGGAGGGCATTTTCTGCCAAGTGTGCTGAAGACGGGCGGAGAGGGTCATCTGGAGGAGAGGAATTGTCCAGAGACTGGCGCGGAAGGGGCTGCGCGAGAGTCTCTACTGCTTGGCGGAACTGAGAAAACATACAAGTTGAACTTGTGTACGGTGGTAGTGGATGAACATCACATTCAAATCAACTACAAACGACAAATAACTACGACGACAACTCTACTTGTTTCCCTTTACCATTCAGAGGAGCGTCACCCGGGGACTCTGATGAGGCGAGAGAGGAGACTGAATTGGCGAGTTGCCAGGACGGAATGGAAGGTCTGCCCGTCAAAGCTGGTAATGGGGTACTAGGAGAACTAGCCAGACCACCTGGACCACGGCTAAGTAAAAGTGCCTTGAGGGACTTGAGTTCTTGTTGGAGCTCTGCGAGGGACTGTTTCTGATCTTCCTTGTTCTTATCGACCATCTTGAAGGTGCCGTCGATGAGAGAGTGGGACGGATGGAAAGATGGGGCCTACCTTTGGTAACATTTCGCGAATGTTCTGGATCTCGTCGCGAATTTCGCGCATTTCATCCCTCGTTTTCACCTCACCTTGGCGCATTTCGGTGACCACGGCCTGGACGTCACTAGTCGCCTTGTCTACCCGCTCTCGCTGCTCTTCGACTGCTGTTCTTACGGCAACGGTCTCTGCCTGAATTTCCTTTAGAAGAGCCTCTGCGGCGTCGAACTGGGCTGTGAGGGCATCGCGATCTTGTTCGTAGGCGGTCGCCGACGGGGGTTTGAGATGGGGAAGGAGGAACTTTTTGAAGAGGGCTACGGCGCCGTATGCCAAGGTGCCTGATACCACGGCTGTGATCTGTGGGAAGTGAGGGCAAGGATGGGGCGCGGAATGCAAGGAGACGCACGAAATAGTCGCGCCAGTCCCATTGGTGGTGGTACGGGGCCGGAGTAGGGCCATAGAAGGGTGATGGTGTGGCAGACTGGTTGGAGGCGAGTCTCATGGCTTGGTCGATCTCTTGCGGAGACAAGCCTTTTGCCTGGAGGAACTGTACGCGCTGAGCGAGTGGTGCATCGCGAGTCTGAGAAGGGAATGAGAAAGAGAAAAGAGAAAGAAAGAAAGAACTTGCGTTTGGGTCTGACAAGAAGGCGACCGCGTTTTGGAGGAGGTCTTGCTTGTCCATATAATAATATTCAGACTCCGCTTCTTGGGTTATTGATTTATTCTTTTCTTTTTTTACTTTTTCTCTCTACACGGTCAATCATGTTCCGTCTTTACAGAACTCAAGCGCTGAGATCTTTCGCTCCTCGTCGCTGTCCGACAGCATGCGTGTCCGTTCCGTCACCGTTCGTTCCGGCGTTCTCCTTTGGTGAGTTCTTCTCATTCATAGACTCTCTCTTCTTACCTTTTTATGTAGCCGGCCGACGCCGCTATGCTGACGCTGCGAACAAATTCACCCGCACCAAGCCTCACATGAACATTGGAACGATCGGTAACAAATTCTCCCTCTCTCACCGACGCGTCTTGACGCGTTTATAGGCCACGTCGACCATGGAAAGACAACACTTACCGCTGCCATCACGAAAGTCCTCTCAGACAAAGGATCAGCCAAGTTCACAGACTACTCGCAGATTGACAAGGCTCCAGAGGAGAAGGCACGTGGTATCACCATCAACTCCGCTCACGTAGAATACGAGTCCGACGCTCGTCACTACGCTCACGTCGACTGTCCTGGTCACGCCGACTGTCAGTGTTGCCAATTCCCTGCCCCAGCCGCTCACGTAATCTCCTGTTAGATATCAAGAACATGATTACCGGCGCTGCACAGATGGACGGCGGTATCATCGTCGTCTCCGCTACCGATGGTCAGATGCCCCAGACCCGCGAACATCTTCTCCTTGCTCGCCAAGTTGGCATCAAAAAACTCGTCGTCTTCATCAACAAAGTTGACATGGTTCCCGATCCCGAAATGCGCGAACTCGTCGATATGGAGATGCGTGACCTCCTTGCAACATACAACTTCGACGGTGAAAACACCCCCATCATCATGGGTTCAGCTTTGGCTGCCCTAGAGGGTCGCGACGATGATATTGGCAAAGACAAAATCGTCGAACTCGTGAAAGCATGCGACAACTGGCTCGATGTACCCCCTCGTCCGTCTTCCTTACATTGCGTCCCAGAAAATGAACCTCACGGTCTCCAAAGGTGACCTTGACAAACCTTTCCTCATGCCTGTCGAAGACGTCTTCTCCATTCCTGGTCGTGGTACCGTGGCTACCGGTCGTGTGAGCAATGTCCTACTGCAGCATACTCTTGGTTGATTCACCCTGCTCCCTAGGCTGAGCGTGGTGTAATCACAAAGGGTGCAGAAGTGGAAATCCTTGGTCTTGGTTCACCAGTCAAGACCACCTTGACCGGAATTGGTCAGCACACTGATATTCCTCTTGTCAGTAGACTAACTTGCGCCTCAACAGAGATGTTCCACAAGGAGTTGGACAGAGTGAGTACAGATGTTACTGCCCAGGTTGACCCAGTGGCTCACATTAGCTGTTGACAGGGCGAAGCAGGAGACAACATGGGTGTTTTGCTGCGTGGTGTTAAGCGAGAGCAAATCAAACGTGGTCAGATAATTGCTATCCCTGGTTCGATCAAAGCCGTCAAGGAATTCCAAGCTCAACTCTATGTCCTCACAAAAGATGAAGGTTTGTGATCTCGGTCCCGCACATATCGTTGTCTTGACGTATTCTAGGTGGCCGTTACACGCCTTTCATGGCCAACTACCGCCCTCAACTTTTCCTTCGAACTGCTGATATTACCACGTCCCTGGCTTTCCCTCCTGGTACGGAGGACGCGGAGGAAAAAATGGTTTGTTGTGTCTTTGATAGGAAAGCGTTATTTTAACTTGTTCATCAGGTTATGCCCGGAGACAATGTGGAGATGATTTGTTCACTGCAGACGGACGTTGCCGCAGAAGTTGGATCTCGGTATGTCTTCAAACCTGTGTGTTAATTAGTAGTCCAACCGCACTGCATTTTAGATTCACGCTGCGCGAGGGCAACAAGACGAGTGAGTGTTTTGTACTGGGGAGTGGGAATGAAACTAATTTGGACCAACTCAGTCGGTACTGGCATCATCACCAGGATCTTGGAATACGCGTAGGAGATGGATATGTGGAGTTCGCCTTATTTTTCGTTACTAATCTATGTAGCCGCGCATTATCCTGCATCTCCTCTCAGCATTACCTATTAGTAGACATCACATGCTTGCGTTTCCGAACTGCCAAGTGTGAACCCTTGCTGCACTCTCATCGTTTCACCTTTCCCGTTGCATTGAACTTCTGTTGCAAATGACAGTCGATTCCATGAAAGTGGGCAACGACTACTTGAGGATCTCGGGAATGCAGCTTCGTAGAAGAGTGCTAGGCCCAACCGCTTTGCAATTTGCATAGGCAGGATAGGCGATCAACAGAACCTGTGGAACCTGTTGGCGGTTCTCATGTGTTGCTCAACACCGACCAGGAAACCATTCAGGACACTTTGCATAACCGGGTGAAGCGAAACGGATAAACCTTGCAGATCAAATTGCCCGTGCCCTGTGCCTGCAAGAGTCACCTACTGGTGTCACGATGCTCGCCAATTCTCAACTGCAAGTGGTATCGTCAGGTTCGTTGAATAGTGCATCTCCCTCGGTCCTTTACGAATCCGATTGAATGCGAGTGGGGGTACTTGAGAGTACAGCATGCTGGACGTTCTATGAAGATGACTCGTACTTGTACTTCTCTTCGCGAGCCTCCATTCTCTCCTTTGCCTCTTTCAGTGCCCACGTTTGTATACTAGAAGAAACTGGTCAACGCGGTCCGCGTACAAGGGGAAGAAGGGGGCGCCGCATACCTCGTATCGGGTTTGTAGTAGAGCAACACGGCAGCCAAGGCTATTGAGCCAAACATCCCGATGTACCAGATGTTTTCCCAGTCCTCCTTTACACGTTTCTGGCCTGGCGGAAGTGGCTGGAAGGTGTACGGGTGGTGAGTCAGGGTGTGCTACGCGAGAAGAGAAGTACCTTTTCGTTGAACAGCCAGCCAGTGGGCTCGTTGTAATGGGGAGCGCCGTGTGATGATGCATAGCGGCGAGTGAGGACGCGACGATGTGCTGCCGAGAGGACCCGCAAAGACGGTGACATGATGGTGCGAGGAAACAATGCAATCAAGTAAACAAGTGCAAACAGGGTACTACTACTTTCGACAAGATGGAGTAGTCGCATCCCTCCGTCTCGTCGAAAAAATCTGGTGATTCCTCGTCTATCTTGAATCTAATACACCCCACAATCAATCCAGTCAGTCTCTTGGAAAACGAGACCAGCGTACCCGACCGACTTGTAGAACGACATTGCTACCTGGTTCGCTGTGGACACGTGAGCGACGTCGCCGGTCAAACAAATTTTGGAATAACCTTTGAAAACAGTGAGCATGATCTTCGTCATACCCCATTGCGTGCCGATATCAGAAAGCGTTTGGGTCAGCGACCGCCCAAGGCCGAAACGTCTATATCCCTTTGACACCTGAAGTTCATAGCTCCCGCGCGAGGTCAGAGCGATCAACATGCGTCGAGCCGAGTCAGCGACATACCAGTACACCACATCTTTCCCAGCGTCCCGTTCGAACCGAAATATGGAATAGGCGACGACTTCCGAACTCGAACTCGCCAGGTCGCTCGTCGAGTCCGAGGCATCGCGCGCGATGACGAATCGACTCAGCGCGTGAAACATTTCCTTCTTCTTTTGCCGAGGATTCCAGCCAAACGAAGAGGAACGGTATCTGGGACGGCGGCGATGTGGTGCGGGCGGTGGTGGCGTTCTCGAACAAGACTCACAGTTCAGACATGTTCTCCTCGAATATCCGCCAGATCTGGTGTCGCTCATCGTCGCATATGTCGGATGGCGTCTTGACCGCGAAGGAAAACCTGAGACAAGATGTCGGACAAGGGCTCGAGCGCACCGAAAGCTTACCTCTTGTCAGAGACGACGCAGGTTGGCGGGATAGACTGAGCGAGATCGCCCGCGGTAGCCTATTACTTGGACCATTAAAACAAACAGACATGATGCGAGACGAGATAAAAACCTGCTTGGCTGTGCGGACGAGAACACTCGTACTGCTGGCTGGCATCGCGCTCATCGAGCGTGATGAAGTCTCGAATACTACATTAGGAAACTTAATTATGTAATCCACGCCTCTTGATCGATACTCATGAAGCTTGACGCAACCGATCTGAGGTACATCACCTCAGATGAATTCAGAGTATTGACTGCGGTACGACAACGTCCCCCTCGATCGGTCTCCCAGTCGTTACACCATTTTAAAAGGTCGAAATCGGGTCCAAAAACCACGAAGTCGTACCAACACCTCTCATCGTCCAAATCTCCGGTCTCCGTAACGGAGGCGTCAACAAAATCGTCGGCTCACTCGCCAAGCGCAACCTAATCGCGCGAGTTCAAAACTCGAAATGTGGGCGCACGAGTTGGCTCAGTGGTCCCCGGAACTGACTCGCTACAGACGATGGATACAGGCTGACCTATGGCGGGTACGACTATCTTGCTATGCGCGCGCTCTCGAAGCGGGATTCGATGTATTCTGTCGGAAATCAGATCGGTGTCGGAAAGGAAGCTGGTGAGTACCCCGAGGCCGCGTTCACAGTCCATCGCTCACCTAGCGCTCGACAGACGTGTACATCGTGGCTGACGCAGAGGGCAACGAGATGGTGCTGAAGATTCATCGGTAAGTGCTCGCCTGCCGCACAAACGTCATCGACCAGAACAAGACTGCACCAGCCTCGGTCGCATATCGTTTCGTGCCATCAAAGAAAAGCGGGACTACATGGGCAAGCGCAAGTCTGCATCGTGGATGTACATGTCTCGCCTCGCTGCACAAAAAGAGTGGGCTTTCATGAAGGTGGGTGTCGATGGTCTGACGCGTGCCCGCGTGTGTGACGTTCTCGCTAGATTCTCCACGAACACCAATTCCCCGTCCCACGACCTATCGACCAAGCGCGACACTGCATCCTCATGGAGGCTATAGATGCCTATCCACTGTAAGTCCGGAGTCGTGCCGTCTCCGTGTCATTCGATACATTGCACCATCCAGCCGGCAGATTTCCGACGTTCCCTTACCGGGAAAATTATATTCGACATTGATGGACATCATCGTGCGTTTCGCGCGGGCCGGGCTGATTCACGGCGATTACAACGAGTTCAATATCCTCATTCGTCGAGAAAGCGGAGAACCTGTCGTTATCGATTTCCCGCAGATGGTGAGCACATCACATGAGAATGCGGAATGGTACGCACGCGCATGTCTTGGCGATGGTCGGCTACATGATGGCCAATGTCGGCATAAACCAGGTACTTTAACCGAGATGTGGAGTGCATCCGAAGGTTCTTCAAGCGACGATTTAAATACGAGAGCGCTCTTTATCCAAGGTTCAGCGCGATCAGACCCGGCGACCGTAAAGAAGACGGCAGTTTCCGACTGGATGTCGTAGTGGCTGCGAGCGGATTTACGAAAAAGGATCAGAAAATTCTGGAGGAGGTAAGCTTCGCATCATTTATCATCCGCTTCGTTGTGCACCGTCTGATTAGGTTTGGAGTTCATGGAAACTGTCACAGGCGAAGAACACAGAGAGGGCGATGAGGACACAGATAGTGAAGAAGAAGAAGTTGATGCGGGGGAGGTGGAAGCTGAGGCGACGGTAAGCGGGGAAGAGGACGGAGATGAGGACGATGAGGCGGAAGGCGAACCAGGAGAAAGAGAGGAAGACGGGGCTGGAGACCCCCGTCAAATTCTGCAATTTGAAAACGGGCAAGGACCGTCAACAGACAACGAGAATGAGGGTACTTCAGGGTCAGCGGATATGGCTGGTCCCCAAAGAGAAACCGAAAACGGGCCACCGTCTCGATCGCCCACGCCGCGTCAGCTGTCCCGTTCACCGCCGCGCTCACGTTCGCCTTCCCCCGAAACACTCGCGAAAATGACGGCGGCGCTTACCTTGCGAGATGTGGACATTCGAGACAGAGTTGCCACGGACCTCGCAAGACGCCAACGGCAGCAAAAGAAATACCACAGCAAGCGTGGAGCTCAGCGAGCAGGAAGGCCACAAGGCAGCAAAGCGAAGCAGGACCAACGGGTGAAGCTGGACAGGGGTGGGATTTGGGATTGAGAGCCGAGAATCGTTACGACAAGGATTTCATTTACTAGAGTTCAATACTTCCAAATCATGGATGTGACGGAGAAAAGGTCAGGACCGCCATCACTGAGAATTTTTGAGCGGTCTTGCGTTTAAGGTGAAGCTATGTACTAAATGTGACCGAGAATATGCTATTATCCTACAATTACTGTACGATTCTCTCGAGATCTGATGGACAAGCTGACTGGAGGATAAGATCGGACAAATTGACAATCACGAACGATGAAGCTGGTTTGTTGAATTGTGACTAGTATGAATGCCCATGCCCATACCGGAGACGTCGATCGAGTGCCTCCGTACATCCGCCTCGAGCGACATGGCAGAGGGTGCCGATGGATGGGAGAGGGAAGCTTTAGATGGATTGTGAGTACCGAGGAGTTTCCGTAGATTAGTATTCTGTTGGAGGGTCAGGCACGCATGGACGTTGGCATGGAAGAGGTACATACCGAGCGTTCGAGCTCCAAGAGCTTCAACTTTAGATGGGTTGCATCGTGCTGCAGACCGGCAACCATGCTCTAGGTGACGTTGTGAAGTGGAGCGGAGATTGACAAGAAAAAAAAGGGTACCTTTGCTGTCTTTGAATTAAGGCCACGATAAGGTTCGAGGCGCTCGAAGGGGATCGGATAGAGGCCGATGCTGAGCAGTTGATTGTGGAGGCGGTCTATGTGTGCTTCGAGGGAAGCGATATATATGGTACGCCTGTGTGGCGCACCCATGGTGGATCTAGAAACGGGACGTTGAATGTCGAGATCCCCTTGGAGGAGTGATATACGGACAGTTCCTGGGGGGAGAAAAGCTGTTTCTCGAGGACGTGGTTCCAAATTTTACGACGTTTGGAGCCGTCCTTCTTGGCGTACAAACGGGCATAGGGGTGGGCGATTGTGATTCTACTGGCTGAGCGGCAGGTATCGCGTGCGGGATGCTGGACCGAGTTGGGAGGGAGGGCGGTGGGTGCAAAGGATATGCCATCATCGGGAAAAGACGTGATTGGTTGGGAGGAAAGGAGGCTTTTCTTGTGATCGATCGGGCGGGAATGGTATTGGGGTGAGGAGTAGGAGTAGGAGGGGGGAGGTTGCGGGAGGTTGAAGTAGGAAGGAGGGGGATCTGTGTGGTAAGCGGGGAGGGGTGCTGGGGTGGGAATGGGCGAAGGGGGGTTGTGAAAGAGGGAGGGATCGAGGTCAAGTGAGGGGTAGTGCTGGGCCATCGCTGCCGTGGATCGGACAAGGACAGCAGTTATATACTCGAGGGAGATAGCATGTCCGGAAAAGGTAATACTAGGCAAGATGCGGCGTTGAGATCGGCATGGAATGACAACGGACGCTTCTAGAGTAGGAAGGAGGAGAGACTGATAAATGGCGGGTCTAGAACCCAAACACAAGGCACTGCGGTACGAGGCGAGGATGAGGACGATGGAGAGCCTGCCGAACGGTTATGAGTAACTTGGTTGGTCGGATTTTCTCGATCTGGAAGTTGATCCCATCAGGATCGGAATCAGATTCAATTCCGCGAATATCACCTGATCAGGACAGTCTCTTTCCCGATTGATCACTCCACTTGGTCCTCGGATACCCGACTCTCGTCCGTGGAAAATAGAAAAATAATAATGTGTGCCTTGCTCTCCTCCGCTCCATTTACCGGCACTAATAGTCTAACGCCACGCCAATGTCGCATTTCCACTCTCCCTCTTAAATTCGTACCCACTTCCTCATCCCCATCCTCCCCATCTTACTACCCATGTATAATTTCTGCGACAATACCACCGATCTCATCGACGCACCCCTCGCCGATCCCTCTCTCTACCGGCATCACACAGCCGAGGCCGCCCACCATGTCCAGTCCACGCTGTCCCTCGCCTACAATTATGTAGACAACCCCTACCTCTCCGTCCCTCAGCAGGTCCACTCACCCGCTCCTCTCCACCTTCCCCAATCCCGATCACACTCCAACGCTGTTCGTGCCCCCACGCCTGCCCCAGATACAAGCCTCTCCTTTGACTCCGTCTACCCGACCACCCAACGTGCGCCTCCGCTCACACACAGCACTGAGCCCCCCGCGAGCATGCTCGACTACTATACCGCCACATCTCAGCACCTCTTTCCTACCCCCTCAGAGCTGCTCTCCAATATCAGTCATCGACAGCAGTCTTTTCAGCGCGACATCTCCGAGCCCCGTCCGTATATTCAACCGTGCCCTACCCCTCCCAGGACGAGCAGACATCAATCTCCTGATGACTCCGCCTCTGTCCCGCACATCAGCGCCATCAATAAAACAGAGAGCCAGCGCAAGGCGCGACAACGCGCGATCGCAGAGGAAATAGGTTTCATCCCAACCGATCCGTATGTATTCCGTCTGAAATTCGTTTCTTCGTCCTGACATCTTGGCACTAGGGATACCATCTCCTCACACGAGAAAAAACGCCACTATCTCGAGTGTCTGGAACAATACGTTCTCTATCTTCACGAGCAGCTCAGACTCGTCCAGACAGTGCCTTTAGCACTCGAGCGGGTCTCGACGTACCGCGGTCTGTCCTCCCGCAGTATACGCACACTCCTCGTGCACATGCAGAACACAAACAAGACCCTTCACGAAGGCACTCTTGTCGAGGAGCAAGTGGTAGGATTGCACTGTTCCCCTGACGTCTTGCTAACGGATCTCGACCAGTTCCTAGACTTGTCCAATCAGGTCATGGCTGCACACAACGCTGGCCTTCCCCTCAGACGCCATTCGGTAGATGTCGTCGGCGGGTCGAGAAACTCGGGCTGTAACCCCAGCCTGACTGCTTTCGACCCGGCAACGTCGCTCCTGCCGGATGAAGTGGCGGCTTCTGCTAGCCCATCCTCGGCAGATGGGGGCTCAGCTAGTCCAGACACCTCGACGGATATGGCGACTCAACGGTTTATTTTTCCCAGAGCAGGTGATGGGATGTAAACGTTGAGAACCTTGATCCGGAGATACACCTTCTATGGTTCGCAATGTTTTTGACCATTCATAGACCCTACTTGGTCCGTCTTTAAAGTCTCCCCGTTCTGTCAGTCGAGTTGCAGCGTTTCACTATGCGTTATCTCTGTTTCCATCTTTCTCGTACTTGGGCGTCAGATGTGTACATATCGTCGTTTCTCATTATAAAAAAAGGGTTTTGGGATATCATATGCCAGCGATCGACGAGCAGTATGGGGCAACTCTACACCTTCATAACAAACAACGAGAACTCGCAAAATTAATTGGGTGGGGTGGGATACATTGTACCATATATGGACATAGTATGATCGTCGTTGCCGTGATTCGAGATGCCAGACTGACCTGTCATATCAAAGAACTTTGCTTCGGGCGACCCATTTACCGCGACGCCACGACGTTGACGACCAGGCGTTCAACCCGAGAATGTTCGGACATCTTTCCGCGAGGATCACAACGCACACATGCGCATACACATTAACTTTGGCTAGATGAGCCGACGTTTCGGCGTCGACCTTGGAGCTTCGAGCACATGGAGGGGCATATTAGAGGGACTGGGACGTAATGCGTGCATCCCGTCCCCTCACGGACGCCCGGCTCCCCCGAGGGAAATCTGCGCACGCATTTCGTCCCAGACAACATTCACCGCCATATCGATATCGATATTGTCAGCACATGCACCATGTACCATGCCGCCGGGCCCCAACCCAACGAGCGCAGAAGGTAGCAACCATATGGAAATCGAGGTCCCAAGGGGTAAACCCCATTCGCATCCGCGTCCAGTTGGTCCCATGTCAACGCAGTCCCATGGGTGGCGAAGCCGAAGTCGAGAAGCAGATCGGAGATGGAAGGAACGAGGGGAAGTGCGAAGCTCTTTCTGAACGCGCACCGCAAAAGGGAAAATCGTCCCTCTCGCGTGCTTTCCCGCGCGTATAGGCGGGTCAGCCAGAGCCGAAGGCTGATGCATGTCAGCCCAGCGGTAGCGCACGTCGTCGTCCGCGGCAGACGTGCGGGTTCGACCCGTCGTCGAGCAGCTCAAAAGGCACAAGTCCCCTGCCCGGCGGCCTTGAAAGCTTGACGTATGGCTGCATGGACCATGTGCACACGCTGCTAGAGCAATCAATCGCACGAAGCCGATATGCATTATTGGGACGACCTTAATCCGGACCATCAAACACCTTGTCTTCATTTCCCCAACGTCGCTCTTCATCAATGCTGCCGGCAACTGGTCGCCGGAAACGCCACGCCCGTATGGGGTATATTGATACCTAGTCGATGGCTGCGAGGCTCGTGGGCCTTTGAATGAATAATCGTTCGCGAGTTCATCCCAGGGGGAGGCCGCCACGACCGGTAATTGCAGATTCGGACTTCAAGTGAACAATATGACCTTGTCGGGTTCGGCGATTAGAACAGCCAATGGAACTTGAGCACGCACCTATCACTCCGACAAGACGCCGAAGACGAGGGTGACAGATATATTGAAGTTGTGGATGTTAATCCCTAACGAGCAGCGACGACACTGGCTTCGAACGGTTCTCCTCGGAGTGCGCGAGCGAGCGATGCATCTGCAGCGTGAGATGGGCCGCGGCGATAGCTGGCATGGGACACTGAGTGGCTGCGCCTTCCATGACAGCACAGCTGGAGGATGCTGCTGCTAGACGCCGTGTTTGTATTGCCAGGTCGACAGTAAATAGAGATCCACAGGCCTTAATACTCGTCGAGATTGACAGACGTTATGGAAGCCCGGTCGAGATTCCTAGATTCATCGTGCCTTTGCAGATCTTGCGCCACTTCGATTTCGATCGGCTGATATGAGAGAGCGAGCGCTCGAGCCATACTCTCAGACGAGTACTACCATTAATCGTCGTGCTCTCTCTCTTTGTGAGCCCAGACGCCCATGCACTTCTGACTGACGTAACAGTCAAGAAGCATGCATCGATCGTCTTCAATAATATTAATCAACACATCACATCTGCGTCAGCGCCTTCCAACCAACCTTAAAATCGAATCGCAGGTTGCTAAAATACCCGTGCGACACTGTTGTAAGCTGACCGCTGATGCCGTGGGCCCCTGGCGAATCCATCCGTTCCAACGCGCCACCGAAGATGCGGGCTATACAGACATTCCCGGAATAAAGTCACTCATGAGGTGGGATACAAACGAAGAGGAAGAGGTAAAGCGTCACGTATGGTTTCATCCTCTCCAGCCTTTCTTGACAGGTGACAGGCACCGTGCCATTCGATTGAACGGAGATTGCTGAACATCATGCCTTCAGCTTCAGGCGTGGTACCGGACCTGCTATTCGCAAAGATACAAAGACCATCAATGGGAGGCATTTAATACATATAGAGGGGAGCAACGCATAGTGTTCCCTAGACAGCATGTCTATTAGCAAGCGAGCGCGACGAAAATGAATAAATAAACATCATGAGCCAGCAGTAGAAAAAACACTTACGATAAACGCCAACTTCACTGATTTGAGTCCTCCCCAGGCATGAATTTATGTTTGCCTAGTAGCTTCACTTCCGTCATCCCCTTTCCGCTCCCTGTCACGCCAACTAACGTTCACGCCACGTATGAGTCCAAGTACATTTCGGGTCCGATGATCGAAACGACGCATACCTTTGCCCAGCGGGTTATCAGGCGTCTTGAATATACTCGTCCCGGCAACCCCGGCGATGTGCACGCCTTTCTTCTCCGACTTTTTGGCAAACTTTTGCCACGTTGCTTGCTTGGCGAGCTGTTCTTTCGCCTTGGCTGCCCTCACCTCTAGTTTCTTCTCGTTCTTCTTCTTCTTCCGCTCCCTCTCGTCCTCTTCCACTTTCGTGAGCTTCCGCTTGTTCGCCACGGCGGGAGCCTTTTCTTGATGGTTCTGAGGGAGCTGTTTTATTTCCGAGCCCTTGACAAGCTCCGTGGTGTTGTAGCCCCGAAACATGATGCTGTAAACGGGGTTGTCTGCTGAACCGCCAACACTAGTTATTCTAGCAGGGTAGAAACTACCATCTCCAGAGTACTTGGCTAGGCACTCGTTCCCGGCCCCCCACGAAAAGGCGGGTGTCGACGATGCTGATTTTCGGGATGGGCCTACGCGAGAAGAGGAAGCGGCCTCCGCTTGTGAGATGGCTTCTTGTGCGAGGGAGATAAGTTCCTTGAGTTCTGATTGAAGAGAGGAAAGCTCTGCATTGTTTGGATCGGCTTGGAGTGCGAATTCGACCTGAGAGAGTTGCACTTGGTAAGTTTCGAGATCAGCCTTGTCCATCGTCGAGAGAGAACACAATATTTGTCCCAATTTACTACACACGTCTTAGGGTTCCGTAAAAGGAAAATTGTTCTAGCCACGCCGAAAACTTGGTACTAAGATACTGTACATCGATATCAGTTCGTCGATGGGTCATCGTTTACTCCTCAATGTCCTTGTAAGGCGGAAGTTCGTCTCCGTCCTTCGTCTCCGCTCCGCCAGCGAGAACGCGTTCTCTCTCCTCCCTTTCCAATCGCTTCTTTTCTTCCTCAGCACTGTCGGTCTTGGGAACCGGAGTGTCATACAAGTCCCCGGAAGGTGATTTGATAGGTTCTTCAGATCCGGTTCCGGGGCTGGCACTCTGCGGTGTTGCACCGGTTTCGCGAGGGGTCGCCGAGTTCGTAGGCACATCTTGACTCACTGATTCTTGAGCCGGGGGCGTAGTGGTGATCTCTTGGGGTGGTGGCGGGGTCACGGGAAGACCGGGATGCGATTCTTGCCCACCTGCAGAGGATACCAAGGTATGCAATTCCGATGCGTGGGTCTCGCCAAAGGAACGAGTGTCCGATCGCGAAAGATCTGTTTCGATTCGCAAATTAAGTTCATCTTGCCCCGGTTTGTAGTCATCCAGGGCATGCTGAAGAGCTGCTCGAGCAGCAGCGGTGGCCTGCGCGCCCGTGTATGGCCTTGCGTCGCCGGGAGGTAGGGAAGGCAAAGCATCGATGATGGGTTTCGCCCCTTGGGAGAGGAGAACCAATTTTTCTCCATACTGTGACAAAAGATTAAGCAACGGGGCACAAGATCTTGCTTTTACTCCTCACCTCTCGAATGGCTTCCCATTTTTTTTGCTCGCTTTCTCGGATGGCCTTTCGCTTCAACAACTCGAATTCTTTTTCAAGTTGCTCGTCGTTTGTTTCTGCTCGTGCAAGTTGCTCCTTGAGCTCTGAAATGCGTCGTTCTCCACCCTTCTCCTGATGATGTTCGATACGCCCAATTTGGTTGCGCAACCCGGCACGAATGTTGCGCTTGGGTACAAGAGCAGCCTCGGAATCGCGCAGCGCCTTCAAGGGAGTCCGCGCGCCATCCAGTTTGACGGCCAAGGTCCCACTCAAAGAACCATGCACAAAGTTTAAATATGCAAGTCGGTCCGTTACTGCGGTAAGCGGGTGAGATTGTCCATTGACCTCGTCAGTAACCTGGAGTGCTCACCATCCATCAAGTCGGCACCTTCGTTCCGACCCCAGTTATATGTTTCCTTGCTCTGGGTCTTGCTATCTCTGGCGAGAGCATCATAGTCGAGGGCAACCCCCTTCTCGAGGGTGATGATGCGCTGAATGGGATTGGTTGAGGTGTACTGCTGGCCAATGCTGCGAATCGTGTGCTGAAGCGATTCCAGGGCGAAAGACCGATGGCCAGCCTGCTGTGTCGCGGGATTGTGAGAGTGATCACCAGCGGGAGCAGGGGCAGGAACACCGGCAGGAGTGGTGCCGGGGATATGTCCTGCCAAAGGGGTCTGATTGATGGCAGTCTGTGCTTTGTCGGCGATGGACGAAAGGAAATCTGAGACGGACATGGTGGTCGATAAGTGAACGTTTGAGATCGAGTCGAGTTGTCAAGGGCTTTTATCCAGGTGATAACCGTGTGGCTATGCAATGACCGACGTGCTGCGGCTACGTACTGGACAGCCCATGATGTCATCAAAACACCAGAAAGGAGAAACCAGAGAGTACAACGGTATGTCATTAAAGCAGCAGCGTGTGGACAACTGACAGTCGCCCACTACTTTTCGCATAAAATAAATAAATCAGCCCAGCGTGAAATGCCTCGTTTATGCGTCGTATGAACACAAGCGGTGACTTCATACAATGATCTTCTTCGCCTTGCCTTTTTTCTCCGAGTCTTTGTGAGACAAGAACTCCACCTCAGTGGCAAGCGGGCCAGACAACTTCTGCGGTTCAGAGTACCCGAGCACGCTGGTCTTGAAGTGCCGCCCGACGGTTTCAATCCGCTCTCGGAGTTTTTCGTCGTCTCCAGTGGGAGCCAGTCGCGTCCAGATCGAAAGCCGATAAAACTGGGGTCGAGTTGAAACGATGACACCAGTGATGAGAGACTGGGTATTAGGCTCTGGGATTTCGCCACTGGTGAGGCAAGGGTCGAATGTCTCGCCGATCGCGGCAAGCATCTGACGTGGTCTCGGAGATAAGCCGACATAACGAGGGAGATGAAAAGGAGTATATACCGTGTAAAGCCACATCTTGTCGACATTGTTACGATTTTTTTCCTTGGGAAGCTGTATACTCCACTTGCCACCATTCTTATTTGCCTCGTCTTCCCAAGCGGGAATGATGCCCTCCTGTGAAAGATGATCATGGTTTGTCAGACATCGGGGCCGGCAAGACATACCTTGAAAAGATAGTAGTTGGCTTTTTGAGGAAGTTGTGAGGGGGGTACGATATGGTTGTAGAGGCTGTGATGGTGAGATTGACGAGCCGGATGAGCGATGGAGTGCGCTTACCCCCAGAATTCTTCTACACTGTCGAAGCTGATGACGCGTTTGATGTCCTCCATCCAACCTTGTGCTGCAGCAGCACTGGGAGTCTGAAGAACGGGGGTCTGTGGAAAGGAAGAGACGGGGGTCTGTGGGAGATTGCGACCTTTTGTTGCGGGGGAATCGAACCAGAGGGTCCAAGGGGAGAAAAGAGGGTGCTGATATTGCAAAGGCTGTCAGTGGTGGGGCTGGCACGATGAGGAAGACGCACCTTGACGTTGAAATTGTTGGGATCGCTGAAGACGGTGCGAATGCCCTCGGCCTGTGCGTTCATATCTACTTCTTGGATTTCGCCTGGCTCCACGTCGGGATTTTCTGAGGGTGGTGTGGTGTTGATGAGAGGGTTCTCTGAGAGTGCGGCGGAGAGTGCGACCTTGTTGGCCTGTTGGGAAGGGACGGGGAGAGTAGTAGTAGACATGATTGATACTAGTATGATGATGATGATGAGCAAAGTAAAATGCAATGTAAATTGGACCCGGATTTTACCGAACTCGGCATTTCGGCGACCCTCACCGTTCTCATACTCTCCCATCATCACGATGGACCCCTTTCACGCAAAACTCGTCGCAGCCGCAACGGGCTCGACGATGACCGCCATCACGAGTATGCATTCATATCCCGACACACCCGACGTGCTCACCATCCCCCCACAGTGACCCCGTTCGATGTCCTCAAGACCCGTCTGCAGACTCAACCAAAAGATTCTCAGATCCCTCGTTCTGCCCCCACCAGGTGTTGTCAGCCGTCGGGCGTTACCTGCGTCCGCAACATGTCTTATTTCACGCACAGCCTCCCCGCGGAAGAGGTGGTGTGTATCTACGACCGTGGCGTGCTGCGAAAGGAGCGTGTCAATGGCTTTTTGGACGCGGTCCGACACGTCGTGAGAGCGGAGGGCACAAGAGGGCTATGGAAGGGTGCTGGAACATCCTTGTAAGCTGTCGCCCATCACCACCAAGTATCCCGTTCCTCATTTTCTCCTCCAGATTTATCGGCGTCCCGTCTTCTACCCTGTATATGCTGACTTATGATCATCTCCAACGAAATGTCTTTCCTCCTTTGATCCCGTCCCCTGAATTGGTCCCCCTCTTTGCTGGTATCACTGCTCGAACCTGCCTAACTTCCCTTCTCTCGCCTCTGGAACTCGTCCGCACCAATCTTCAATCCACACCCAGCTCTCCCGACCGGCCACATACCCTTCCTTCTGTCCTCGGATCAATACGGACGGCAGTCCGTCAGCAGGGCATCCTCTTCCTTTGGCGGGGGCTCGGCCCCACTCTTTGGCGTGATGTTCCCTTCAGTGGCATATATTGGGCAGGCTACGAAGCTTGGAAACGGTTCTTCGAGTCGCGCGGCCAGTCGGGTGCATACGTTGCATTCGCAAGCGGGGCCATTAGCGGAACAACCGCGTCCCTCATAACGTCACCCTTTGACGTCCTAAAGACAAGACGACAAGCGTTGCTGATGTCGGGAACGCTTTCTCCAAAAGACACCGCCACCATACCACTTTGTTTACGAATACTGCGGACTGAGGGCACAAGCGCCTTGTTCGCTGGAATATTGCCACGGACAGCCAAGATTGCACCTGCTTGTGGCATCATGATTGCATGTTTCGAGGTAGTGTATCTTGGATCTTCAATCGACTTCCATGCTGACCACCCGTAGGGCATAGGGAAAATGTTGGCCAAGAAGGATTGATTCATCATTTGCATTCGTAGTGCTCTCCCTAGACATATGTTATTATACTACCATCCATGATATTCCGGGACATTTGCGGATAATAGATAGATATCAAACTCGTGCTGTCTACATATTAAAAGTCCAACGCCGTCACCAAGATAATCAGCCAAGTCTATTCAACTGTTTCTTCGCGCTCGAAAGTTTGGTCCCAACTTGATCCACCTCGTCATTTAGATTGTCCAACATTTCGTTCTGCACGACAAGCTCGGCGTTGATCGCTTCGCCGAGGTGCCGCTGTCGCTGAAGGATCGATGTCAATTGGGAAAGTTGAGCATCCTGATGCTCTAGCTGCGTCTTTTGCAGCTGAACGACACCATGATCATCCAACGGACGGGTTACATCGGTTTCTTGAGGTGTTTTCGATGCCATGCCAAAGACACGAGTAACCGGTTTACTGCCACCGAGGAGTGCAGCGCGATCCGACTCTGGTGCCAGTGCGACGTTCGTGAACCCTGAAGGGGGTGAGGGCGCCGCTACACCCATACGAGACGCCTGACGCGCGACCGTGAGCATCTTCCCCAGCTTCTCGCAGTCGTCCTGCAAACGCGCCACCATGTCCGTCCTCCGCTGCAACTCGCCCTCTGCCATGCCCGACATGCCGAGTGCCTGCAACCCCTGCGTGAGCGTGCGTACGCGAGAGAGAATCTCTGCAAGCCTCTTCTTCGCCTGGACGTTGACGCTGTGCGAGGCATGGACGTCTCCACGGTCGGAGAGCGTGTCCCGCCTGTTGATGTCAGCACGAACGTCGCGAATGCGGGACTGCAGTTCTAGATGTTCGTCAAGCCACGATGCCGACGAGAACTGGGTGTTGCTGCCGCCCTCGAGCGCCTGTTTGCCCACGGGGACACCTAGAAAGTCGCGAAAGGCGTAGCTCTCTCTCCATTTGTCCTCCTTGGCACTGAGGATGGCACGCAAATAGGTCTCGAGCCCCACCCTGCGCTGGCCAATGAGTGCATCTTCCTTCTTGAAGGGCCCTTTGAGAACAGAGAATGCGTTTTTGGGTGGGAGGGCCGCAGGCGGCGGTGAACCGGTGGATTTTGTGAGCTCTGTGTGAAGCTCGACGAATTCGGAGTAGCGATGCCACATTTGCCATGAGCGGACGTGAGCTTGTATTTCTATCCGGTAGACGACGTGAGGCTTGGGAGCTGGACGCTGTTCATGGCTGCGGATGTAGATGGCTTGGATGGCGGTCATATCGTGTCGAGGACAAGGTGGAGACTGGTTTGGGGAATGGCGCACCGCGCGCACGCAAGCCGTATGTTTACCGCATGTCACATTGATAGTACTACTGTAAGCCAACTCGGTACATGTAAATGGATATAATGCAAATTACAACACACTCGGATCACCAAGTAGGGATGTCAAGGATGTCGATGACGCCTTGTCTGCCGACGATGAGGACTCCTCCATCGATTCTGCGGCCTCGCCAATTGCAACCTCGCCAATGACGTACCGTAACACGTCGCTGAGGGTAATAATACCAAGCAGACGCCCCTTCTTGCCACCCTTCTTTTCTTCTTCCTGCACGAGGTCAGTGAGGTAAATGTCGAAAAGGCGGAGAAGCAACTTGCCTCGCCTTCGACTACGACCAGTCTATGCACACGACGCTTTTTGAGTAGCTGAAGCAGTGTGCCAAGGGAGTCGCCGGCTGTGCAGATGACAACTCCAGGAAAATCCGGAGACCGCTGGTTGAGAGCTTCGGATATTGTCAAGTCAAGGGATTGGTACACTCCGAGACGGACGAGGGTCTTTGAGAAACGAGTAAGATGTAGCTGAGAGGATATTCGTGACACGTACGATGACATCCACGGTCTCGTACAGATTGACGACTACACCGTCGTCGTCGATAATTGGGACGGCAGAGATGGCACGCTCGGAGAACATGTGAACGACATCGAAGACGGGCGTTTCCAAGGTTGCTGTGGCTATCGGCCAGTAACGATTGGCCGTGTCGGATGTTTCTGGTGGAAGGTTTTTAGAGACATAGGTGCCGATCTTAAGTTTACGGAGGGAAAGGTGGAGGTGTTGTATTTCTCGGGTACACTAGAGAAGAAGGGTGAGGGGTGTACAACACGAGACGGAAATGAAGGATACATTGATGGCAATGAATTTGAGGAGACGATATTGGGTCAAGACGGAGACGATGACCTCGTGGCCGGTTTCGGTATCATAGTCAAGGAGAGGAAGGCGACGGGCATGGGTCTGAATGAGGAGTTTGGCGGCATCGTAGAGAGTGCTGCAGGGATGGTCTCTGAGTAGGGGAGGAGTGGGCACACCGAGGCTCTTCTCGATATCTGAGGAGAGATCAGGACATTGTCCATCGGATTGAGCGGACGGACCTCGCAACAACTCCAAACGGAATGTCTCGACATCCGCTGCTGCTGCTTCGTAATTGAGGTTGTGGTAGTAGTATTGGATGAGGTGGATGATGTCTAGGACGGTGAGCATGCCTGCGAACTTGGACTTTTCGCTATTCCAGAGGGGAGCGGACACAACGCCTAGGTGGAGGTGAGCAGGGGGTGGCGAGGGCATGTGTGGTGAGGCGCACCGTTGAGAAGGAGACATTGCAGAGCCTTTTTCACGTTGAGCTTTGTGTCGAGGACGATGAGCCTGAAGCTGACTGGAAATGCGTCGTAGCAAGTGCGTCCTTTGAGGACGCTGCGGATGGCGTACAAGGCAGCATCGTGAGACTCCTGGGACTGTACTGGTGGCAATTGCGACACTGCTCTCCTCCTCGTCGATGGTCTTCGCTTTGGCGTTCTTGGAGATTGACTCTGCGCGGGTGTCAATGTCGCGTTCATCGTCGCAGCCAGCGTTGACCAGAAAACAAATCGAGACCACCCAGCCGTAACACACAGTTGGGGGGGTCTTGATACCATATTTGGTTAACCCCGCATTGCGTTTGTGCCCGCTGTGCGCGCCTCTTCGACCTCTCACCGTCCCCGTTCTTTCCCTTCTTGTCTTCCCTCATCCCGCCCTCTCGCTCACCGCACATGCCCACGTCGGGCATACTCGCGCAACACGCCCCCCTCGGCACCGCCGTCTCTGCCGTCCCCCTCGACACCATCCACGATGCCCTCACACGTCCGTCTCCCGACACGCTCGAGCACTCCACCGATTATCCAGAGCAGCCACCCTCTCACGATGCCCTCCTTTTCATCCTCCCCCTCCTTATAGTCCTCTCCACCTTCCTCTTCGTCCTCCTCCTCTTCCTCGTGTGTATCATCTTCATCCGCAGGCGTCGAGGCATCGTCCTGAGAGACAATGATGGCCCTATCGACATGAGTCGCGAGGACCTCTACGAGGGCGACGGTGGCTTTGAAGGCATCGAATCTCGCTGGCTCGAGACTGTCTCCGACTCGGCACGCATGTCATATCTCAGAGCCAAAGGTCCGTTCCTCCCTCCTTCCTTCCTTGTTCTCCCCCTTACAGATCCCTCTACTCCCAGAATATCAACTACAGTACCCTCCAAACTCGGAACCAACTGATATCACCCTCTCTCAATTTCTGTCCATACAGGAGAAAGGCGTCTCCGCTTGGTGCTTCGAACCCGACTATGAAACCATCAATTCTCTCATTGTTCATGCTCGCACAGAGATCACCTTCCTCCCCGATCCCTCATCAGCTTCCTGCGTCCAGTCTAACCTACCCCTTCCCAAATTAAACGAGGTGTACTACTGGGAGGTCAAAATGTTCGATCTCCCAGAAACTACCACCGTCGCAGTCGGTTTGGCCACAAAGCCATATCCGCCCTTCCGATTGCCCGGTATCAGTCGTCACTCCGTCGCATATCACTCCAACGGGGACAAGTGCTACAACTACCCTTTCACAGCAACTACCTTTGGTCCTATTCTCAAGGAAGGCGATGTACTCGGTGTCGGCTACCGCCCCCGCACAGGCACAGTTTTCTTCACACGCAATGGCCGTAAGCTAGAAGACGCATTCATCGGCCTCAGCCGTTACAACCTCTTTCCCACGCTCGGGGCCGACGGTCCTTGCAGCGTCCATATCAATCTCGGACAGGCTGGCTTTGTCTTCATTGAGGCAAATGTAAAGAAGTGGGGCCTGGCTCCCAGTGTGGGAACACTTGCTCCGCCTCCCGCTTATGGGAGCGAGCGGGGCAGCATTCTACTGGATGTCGGCGGTGGAATCCGACCAACCGGTGCTCCGTTCACACAGCAAGGCACAGGAGTTTCATCGCCACCTCCCACAGCACGTCGTTCGCATCGTCACCGACGCCCAAAGAATCGGGCATCTACTACACCTTCCGCATCCTCACCACTTCGGGGAACTCCGTTGTCCTCCCATCTTCAGGAATCTCCAACTCCTCCACCGATCACTCCCATCAGTGAAGAAACAGAGGAGAATGATGACGGTGCCGGACCATCCAACGATTGCAGATACTTGTCACCAACCGATCTTCCGTTCCACACACCACCTGTTCTCGACCTACCACGGTCACCCATACCAGAGGGAGAAAGTGGTGAGGAAGATGGAAGCCACTCACCGTCCTCGTCCTCGTCGTCCTCGCGTTCTCAATCACCCGCGAGCGAGGGAGCCGCAGGTGCGAGCCGCCTCTTTGGTACTCCTCGCATACGGCGGGATTCATTCACTCACTTCCTGGCCGCCACGCGACACACAGATTCCGACACCACCATCCAGGTACTTCCACCACCTGATTCACCGCGCAGTCCGAATCCTCCCACGCCTAATCTGCGTGATATTCATTTGCAAGCACTCTCCTCTTCCATTCCCTATGGAACTGCGGGCACTTTGCCAGCTGACCACCCGGTATTCTCGAGGCGAGATCCACCAGCATATTCACCACTAGACGCGTACGCCTATGCAGAAGGCGTTCATATTGATTTACCTGCGGACGTAATTACCGCTGCTTTGGAAGGTGCATCCTTGCCTGTCAGCGCGATCGGCCAAGGATCAAGCTCACGTTCTGAGAGACGGCGAATGAGGAGAGAAAGACGATGATACTGATGTACTTACAGACGGTGGTCAGTGCCGAGTTTCTTGCGTGGTGTCGTTGCTCACCTCCATGTTGCAGTGCGGAAATTTGTAATTTTTTTAATCCAATGGGATTATGTTCGTACTTTGCTCGCCCATTCACCACTATAAAATATGTCTTCTGGACAATTTTAACCATTTAATTCGGAATGCGTAACAATCTCTGCTCGTGCAAAACAACATCTGGTGTATCCTGTAAAAATCTAGTTTGAGTGGTGGCCAGTGCACCATGCCTTTTTCAAATACGCGTGTACTGTGCTTCTATTAATTGCAGGTAGTCTCCCAGACGAGTGAGTATGTGAAGGATGACGCTGGCTAAGGTTCCAGTCGTTTGGGGTCCCTGGGGAACAACGACGCCCGCCTGATGTTGTTGAGCTTCAAGAACAACATCAGCACACGCTCCAGACCGATCCCACCCCCTCCGTGTGGGGGACAGCCGATCCGGAAACCGTCCAAGTAACCCTTCATGCTCTCGGGGTCAACACCCTTGGCACGCATTTGCTGGGAAAGAAATTCGGGATCGTGGATACGCTGTGCTCCGGATAGGATTTCTTCACCTCGCATGAAGAAATCGTATGAGTTGGAAAGGGTCTGATACGGAATCAGCTCGCTGATGATTGATCGATCGAATGGCTTACAGGGTCCTCTGGGTCAGGCATAGTGTAAAACGGACGAAGGGCGAGGGGAAATTTGTCGACGATGAAATAGTCCGTGTCGTACTTGACTTTCACGATCCGGCCAAGCCTCTTCTCGTTCTCGGTGCTAAGGGACGGATCATTCGGACCGCGAAACACTCATCATCGATCGCGATCGCTTACTTGATGTCGTCCAGAACCCCTCGATCCACACCATCCGCGACAAGCAGATCCACAGCCTCTTTGAATGTGAGAACTAGAGTTCCCTCGGGACCCTCTCGCCATTTGAATTCTTCCGCTTCAAATTGTTTCCCTACCGTCGCGATCTCTTTGGCATACTGTTCCTTCAGACCGCGGAATATAGCTTTGAGCATGCCGTCGAGCACGTCGCGGACTTCGTGATAATGTTCTTCGATCGTCATCTCGAGATCCAACCCGACGAACTCGGTGAGATGGCGGTGTGTGTTGGAATCCTCTGCGCGGAAGACAGGAGCGATCTCGTACACACGCTCGAAATCGGCGGCGATGGCCATCTGCTTGGCTAGCTGGGGAGATTGTGCCAGGAACGCGCTGCCTGGCATGGACGTTAGCTGACGAGTATAGACATGCTTGGCAGGCAGACCTTTAAAGTAATCAACCTTGAAAACACTTGCACCAGATTCCGTTGCGGCACCCTGAAGCTTGGGACTGTGTATCTCGATAAATCCATTGCTATTCAAGTAGGAACGGAATAAATCTCCGATGGCATGCTGAAGTTTGAAGATTGCTTGATTGGTGACTGTCTGTATGCGTGTTAGAATGGTTGGAGATAATGGGACAAGAAGAACACTTGCTCTAAGATCGAAGACGCGATTGTTCAATCGAGTGTCGAGCAATACTCTATTGAATTGACCTTCGACTTCAGGGGCGTTTTCTGATCGGCTGGCGTCCTCCAGAGAAAATGGCAGTCTGCTCTCTACCCCTGCCATGAGCCACAACTGAGCAGCTGCAGATCAACTTTGTTGTCCTCCGAACGTTACTATGGATTACTGACCTCGCTGATGTGAATCTCAATGTCATCCACCGTCGCGCTTTTGATAGGTTCAGGACTCTTCTTCACCGTGCCCTCGACAATGACAATACTTTCAACGGTGAGTGAGCCAGCCCACTTGACCATCTGCTTGCTGACTTGGCCTTCGGCGACTTGCATTAATGCTTGGACGGTGTTGATGCGTTGGCGTAAGTTGAGGAAAACCATTTTGTTTCCTTGAAGGCGCGAGGTCTGGATGCGAGCTCTCATGAGCACTTGCTCGCCATCGTTCTGTGCACTTAAAGTCGATATGTCGGTGTATCTGCGGCCTGGTCGTGACTGAGATTGATGCAGAGGAAGCTTGCCGTATTTTCCGGCGGCAGAGTCCTGCAGGCGAAACCTGAAAGCAAGCTCACTGGGAAGCAGGTAGAAGATACCTCGTCTGCAGCTGCTTTTGCCTGTTCCAACTCCTTGGCCTTTGCTGCTTTTTCGGCCTTTTTCTTTGCTTTCTCAGCTTCCTTGGCAGCCTTTTTCAGTGCGCTTTTTGTCGGGCCGTCTCCTCCTTCAGGTCTTTCGAGAGTGTAAAGGGTAGATCGATCGGGGTCGGTCTAATCTTACCTTTCCAAGTTTCCATCGGCAGTACCTCTGATGGTGATTGTCATTCAACAATCACGACGATATATGAACGATGGCGTACGCTTCTCCGACTGGTGCATCCATTTGCTTTTGATCCTCGACCGCTGTAGTCATGGTGGTTGAGTTACGAGTCAGATGATCTTATCAATCAGCGGGTTCTCTTTTTAAGGTTGAAGGTCAGTATACCTTCCGTGCGGAGGGGTTATTAGTGTATTATAAAACATTGTTACCAATCGTACTCAACGTGATTGATGTCGTTCGATCGGTTATTAGACTTTGCCATGATGCACAGCGTCATGATAAGTATCGGCCAAATCCGGGTGACCGGGTCCAACAAAATTCGCAGCTTGCACAGCGACAAAGTCCTCACACACTTTTTTTATATTCTTTATTCCACATGATGCTGGCCATTAACTCCGTTCGTCGTACTCCCGCCCTCCTTCGTACCATAGCCCCCTTGTCGACATGGTCTGCTGTCCCTGCTGGTCCTCCCGATCCGATACTTGGTCAGTATCATCCTTGGGCGTGGTCTGCCTGCTGACTTTTCACAAGGCATCACCGAGGCCTTCAAGGCCGACAAAGACCCACGCAAGATTAACTTGGGTGTTGGTGCCTATAGGGATGAGAACGGAAAACCTTATGTCCTGAATGCAGTCAAGAAGGTAGTTTTCTTTTCTTCTATTCTACTCCGCACCTGGCGCTAACCACGTCATGCAAAGGCGGAGGAGAGGATGGCGCTTGAAAATTTGGACAAGGAGTATCTGCCCATCACTGGCCTGGGTAGCTTCACTCAAAACGCTATCAAGCTTGCCTATGGCGCCGAAAGCGTACCGCTAAACCAAAACGCCGTCTGTGTCACCTGGTCTAGTTGAATTGGAATTCCACTAATCCCGAACGTATGACAGATCGCGGCAACTCAGACCATCTCTGGAACGGGTGCCCTAAGGATTGGTGGTGCTTTCTTGGCCAAGTTTTATCCTGGCGCTAAGATTATTTATCTCCCCAATCCTACCTGGGGCAACCACATTCCCTTGTTCAAGGACTCTGGCCTAGAAGTTCGTTCGTATAGATACTTTGATAAGAAGACGGTTGGCCTCGATTTGGAAGGCCTAAAGGAGGACTTGAAGGTACGTGCAGATTCCAATGTTGTTGTTCGTCTTTCCTCACATGACCTCCAGAACGCTCCGGAAGGTGCTGTTGTGCTGTTACACGCCTGTGCACACAATCCTACTGGCGTTGATCCTACCCAAGCGCAATGGAAGGAGCTCTCTGACCTCCTCGCAGAGAAGAAGCTTTTCCCATTTTTTGACATGGCATACCAAGGCTTTGCCTCTGGCTCGACCACTCGGGACGCCTTTGCCGTTCGTCACTTTGTTTCGCAAGGTCACAACGTAGCGCTGTGCCAGTCGTTTGCTAAGAATATGGGGCTCTATGGCGAACGTGTTGGCGCTTTCTCGCTCATCACTGCGAACGAGGAAGAAAAGAAACGTGTTGAAAGCCAGCTCAAGATTATCGTGCGCCCCATGTACTCCAACCCACCCCTGCACGGTGCTCATATCGCAAACACGATCCTGTCGAACCCTCAACTTTACCAAGAATGGGAGAGCGAAGTCAAGGGCATGGCAGATCGCATCATTAACATGAGAGAAAGGTTGTATGAACTCCTGACCAACGGTTACCAGACCCCGGGAACATGGGGACACATTAAGAGCCAAATCGGCATGTTCAGGTGCGTACGCTTGCGGAATGTTGGCTCGGACATAGCTCATGTCGTGCATGGTGTAGTTTCACTGGGCTCCAGACCGATCAATGCAAGGCTCTGGCGGAAAAAGCCCATATTTATATGACCATGGATGGCCGCATTTCGATGGCTGGACTTAATGGCAGCAACATTGAATACTTTGCACAGGGCGTGGATGCAGCAGTTAGAGGAAATCTGTAGTTTGCTAATACGGCATAGAAGCTGATATTTATTCCCATTAGTGACGCTTCCATTCTTATAATCTAATGGGGTTCTTAATTTGCTCCGATGCTACGTATAAAGGCAAACGGTGACCCGGCGAGGTTTGTGCGAGGCTGTATTCTCTTTTTTTGGCATGCAATTTCGATGCCGAGAAGCGTCTTCAATCCCCCCCGTATGTTCTCTTCGCCCACTCTTGCCCCGAGTGCTCATACGCAGCAGCCCACCGCGTCCCATCCGTGAGCCCGCCCCAACTCTCCAGGTCATGGACCGTCGAGTGCCGCCGCTCGGCGACTCGCTCGGGGAATCGCGTCGTCCCTCTTCCCCCACAATTCACCGGAAGCCCCCTGCGCTGCGAATCGTCGTCCCCCCGACGGAATATTGCCCCTTCAGTACCGATCTGACCCTTCCTATTACGCCACATTCCCTTCCGACTCCCGTCTCCTCATCGTGCTTCACTTTCAGTGATGCCCAGGACCTTGTGACCAACAGTATCCCGCCGACCCCAGCTCTTGCGCAGTCGTCGTGTTCACGAGACACCGCTGTCGCCGACCTTGCCTCGCCGACTTCAAGCCAGTTTTTGCTGATGCCCCCTGCTTCCCACGTAGAAGGGGCCGACAGCGAGATAGCGATCCGTGTGTCGCCCCTCGCCGCACACCCCGCCACGGATGGCTCGATGCGTAATGAATCTAACGGGTCCAAGTCTGGGAATCTACGTCCCTGGGAGGTTCTCTCTTCTACTTGGCTCAGTGACCTCGGAGGTCACACAGAGACAGATCGTATATTTCAGCATAACCTCCTTGAAATCACCTTAGGTGATACAGATAGCAGCCCTGCATCCACACCAGCACTGAGCCCGAGTGCAGTATCCCCTTCCTCGCATATTTCCTCCGCCTTGGCATACAATCTGCCATCCTCTCTGGCCAGGTCACCGGCGTCGCTGTCTCCTGGGCTGTCACCTTACCCGCCCACCATGTCACCTCACTCTTTACCGGCACGTCTGGCTTTAAAGCCTACGGGCACGGACACTTTTCCGTCCACACTGGATGGCTTAGAGGCATGGCGTGAGAGTGTAGCACCCGGGATTCCTCCATCCGAAGAACTCCCCTCACCTCTCTCCGAAGACAGTGTCCATGGGTCCCAGTTGGAAGAGCTTCTGGCAGAGACAGCTATGAACCCATCCTTGCCTTCTCATCTCTTGCAGTCTCATCACCTTCAATCGACTCGCATTCCCCGCGCCTCGAGGTCGCGGACTTTCATAAAGCACGCCAAAATGCTTGGCGGACGCGTCAAACAGATTGTCAAGCGGCAGAGCGTCCAAAAGTATCGCGGTAGCATGGACAGAGGTGTCAGCTTTAGGGTCATCACGAGCCAAGACAGCGAAAATGGCAGCGTCATCTTGATCACTGCCCCTCCACCGCCATATGACAGTGGTCCACTGACACTCGTCCCCCAGAACCATACGGAACAGGAACACATGAGATCACGCACCACCTCTGCATACTCCTCTGCGGTCCAGACAAGTACCGCTGAGCTTGCCACTGCTGGCATAACAGAATTGGGTTCCAGACAAGGAGGCAGCAACAGGAATGCCCTCCGTCGTCTTTCCGTTGCAGCACTTTCGACCATCAAGAAATTTTAGCACCCGCACCCGCACAGTTAATGGCAGTTTCCATGACAAACGTTTATTCTATATCTTGAACACGCGTTGACAGTTTCGATCGATCCGTTCCATGTAGCTGTCCTCCGCACAGCATGTCGTTCCTTGCACTAAATTTTGAACGTTTGTCGTTCCACCGCATTTCTTTCGTTCTTCATGAGGCTTATTCATCGCACGCTCTGGCATAACTGTACCACCGTTTTGTATCGCATCTGGTCATCCTTAGTAGCCAATGTACTGTGGTTCTGGTCTATCCACGTCATTGTCCGTAGTACAAGTACATTTCAACGGCATTACAAAGTCCATGCATATGGCAGACGCTGACGATTGCCCAAGTCATGTTCCTGAACCTCATCAACACTGTTCTAAATCAGCTTCCGGAGATGCAAAACCCGTGTTCTTTGGTAGATGAACATTGACACCTCCTCTGTCCGCAAAGTGAATCGTGGTCAAGATTTCGACTTGTGTCTTTTCCGATGTCTCTAACTTGAGGTTTCGGAATACACGACATGCCATCGCGCTCGTGAGCGCTATTGCGGGAACCGAAAGCGCTAATTGCAAGATAGGAGAAGCGTTGGACTGTAGAACTAAATTATAACACGAAACGTTGATTCCGTTCGTGATCCTATCGAGTCTTAGTATTATTGACTCGTGATCGAAGAAAAAAAAGACGTACCCATAATATTGCTGTCCACCTTTTAGGACAGCCTGAGAAAGACGAGGAAGTGTCTTGCGAGAACAAAATTCCTTCCAACTCCTAGGTTGCGTCGTGGCCCGGGGGTGGGACTTGAGAATTTTGAAGGTGATCGCAAAGTGCACGAGGAGATCAAATACCGTAGGCACGATGAACGCCGCGGACACGTAAGTATTAACTTTGACGTTCATGCAGTGCTTTGTGTTTGCGATTTCGTAGTAATCGTGCAACGGATCGATGAGCAGCAGCGTGGACGCGCCGACGGCGCTAAGCCAAAGAGCAGTGAAAACATGGCAAACGAGCCTCTCCTGGAAAAACACGGCATGGACACGTTTGAGAAAGAGATAGGAGGATGATCCGGTCGCAAGGACGAGGAATATCCAGATCATCAATTGCATGACACCACAATTTTGGACAGGGCCAGCTGAAAAAAAGACAAGATGCACTCATCATTAGAGATAGCCCTTGATTTCGATGCGTGTTACTTACTCTTCGCCAAGGCCGACATGAGTACTACAGCAAGGGCACATAACCTGACTGGAATTATCACGATGACGAAGTGGGTTTTGAAAATGAGTTACCTTGATGAAAAGTAAGCAAACAGCACCGGGGTAAATTTGGTGGTTCGAATGATTTTCCAGTCGCTGGGTATGCTGGAAAGAATATCCCATAGTAGAGCCTTGAATGACACTGTTAGCCATCCCTCCGATCAAGCACGGGCTTGTACCTACCCCAAAGGTAACAAGGAAAACATCCTTTGTTGCTTCGTATTCGCTTGCAAGGTCCGGTTGGAGGTAGTTGAGATATACGTCTGGATTGACGATAGGCAGGGAGTTATTCCCACTCATCAGGACAGCAGGCGCATGCAGAATCAGAAGGCGCAATGATCAAACGGCGCAGATTGGTTGCCAACTAAATAGCTTCCAACTTCGTCTACAGCATCACATATGGGCAACTTGTTTGCGGATGCTGGCTGACTCACTTGATAGCGACCCACCCACCGTGGAGCGTTGTCGATTCGGCAGTATAGCCTGCCAGTTTCCAGAAACAGTCATTAAACCAGGGTCAGGTCCACAGCTCGACCGGCAAGTGGCGCGCAGGGACCTAGTGTTACTGTATTAGTAAACACTGCAACTTAGTGCGGCAGAAAGTTCCGAAATCCAGCTTCGGTCCTGCGAGACTGCGCGAGTCTCTGGAATGTGGAATCCTTTTTGACCCTTTCCTGGGAATGAGAGGTATGCGACAAGGCTATTGGCATCATGCTTCCCAAAGGCGACTTCTAAGTTTACTCGCTTGCCCAATTCGGAACCCTTCGTTCGAAAATCCGACTGGCACTGCTACTTCTGAGACGGATCTATCACTGCAACAAACGACCATGTTAACGAGCGCATTAGTATTAGATATCCTCTGCGCATTGGTAGGTTGTTTCATCCAGTTTACTGACTATGATTGATTTGATCGGCGATAGGCCGCCCATCGCTGGTTCAATCAGCATGAACCCTCCATCTCGTGGAGCTTGCTGCCCGTCTTAGCAGTCCCCTTACCTGCGGCATGGGTTTTGATCAACAATTCATTCTCATATATGGCAGCATTACTGGCGGCATATTTGGTTTTCTTTGCCACTCTATTCACGTCCATTGTACTCTACCGACTCTCTCCATTTCACCCCCTCGCAAAGTATCCTGGCCCCATCCCATGCAAGATATCACAGCTATGGACAGTGGCAGTCTGCTCCCGCGGGAAAGCCCACCACTACCGCAAAAAATTGCATGAACAATATGGATCTATCGTCCGCATTGGTACGTCGTTTCATGCGTATACATCTGACTCTGCTGATGGTGGTCAAGGGCCAAACGAACTGTCCGTTACTGACAAGGATATGCTTCCACACATCCTTGGATCGCAAGGAATGCCAAAGGGACCTTGTAAGATTCTCAAGTACGACTTTCGCAGCAACTCGTACTTATCTTTGATCTGCGTTAGTGTTCGAGGGGAGGCGAATGACTCCAATCAGCGACAAAGAGATGGGGCATCTCAATTTAATCAGTACCCGAGATGTGCAGCGTCATGCAGTGCTACGGAGAGCTTGGAACAAAGCCTTTGCAAACTCTGCTCTAAGAGATTACGAAGAGCTGATGCTTCTGCGCGCTCATCAATTGATCAATAGTCTCAAGAACATCTGTAAAGAGCAAGGCGGAGTCGCTTGTGTCGACATCGCAACTTGGATTGGTTACTTCACGTGAGTATTCGTCTGCACATGATCGCTTTCGCTCACATTGGTGCTAGGTTTGATTTCATGGGAGACATGGCGTAAGTCTGAGTCAGTCCTTAGACTGATTGAAGTCTCAATTGTTAAACATGGTCGCCTAAGGTTTGGGGGTGGATTTGAACTCATGCGCGACGGTGATTGTGACAAAGTACTATCCAACCTGTCAATATCACTCTAGTTAGCCTTTCTCCTTTCCCTTTTTTGTGATCTCACCTCTTTCTCAGTCATGCTTCCCTCAGTCAAGCTGTTCCATGGTTTTCATGTGTAATACGCAACTTTCCCTACTTCGGGAAGTCGATGAGTAAACTTGGATCGTTCGCTGTCGAACGGGCTAAGATACGGTATCGTCAAGAACAAGAAAGGAGGGATCTTTTTTACCATTTGGTAATCCCATCCATGTGTGTGGTTGTATTCGTGCTTGCTGACCGCTGATCCCAGATCGCGGCACATCAAGCTGATTCGGAGGACTCTCCCTTGCAATTGATTGTCTCCAACGCGCTTCTCGCCATTGTAGCAGGCTCAGACACTACTGCTTCAGTCTTAAGAAACACTATATTTTATCTGCTCACGAACCCAACCTACTACGCACGTTTACGTGAAGAGATAGATGCAAAATTTCCGCTGACAGAGACGAGCCGGCTCGATCCAGAAATCTTGCCCGATCTCCCTCTCTTAAATGCAGTGATGTGCGTCTTTATTCAATTCTGCCAGGGATGTATGTATTCATATGGTCAATGGCAGAAATGAAGTTATGCGTCTCCAACCTCCCGTCCCGACGGCACTGCAGCGTGCGCCCGCGAGGGACACGAAAGGCAAGCTCGTTGGCACTCAGTAAGATCGAGCCGAGCCCCATAACTTTTGTATCTCACATGCCTTTCAGCTATTTCAAAGTGGGAACGCACATCCAAGTACCCCCTTATGCCCTGCATCGTGATCCCAAGTATTTCTTTCCGCGTCCGGACGATTTCTGGCCAGATCGGTGGATTCTGGAGAGTCTCGGTTCACAAGAGGTTGTGTTGGACCGCAGCGCATTCATACCCTTTTCCATGGGGCCAGCAAACTGTGCGGGAAAGCCACTGGCGATCCTCGAGATGAGAGCAGTCATAGCCCTCTTCATCATGCATTTCGACATGAAGTTTGCTGACGATTTCGACCCGAAAACTTGGACGGAATCCTTGAAGGACTTTTTCATTTTAGAATCTGGGAAGCTGATGGTTAAAATGAGTGTAAGAAGAAGAGAAGGTGCCGAGTAACAAGCCCCACAAAGCCTCCAAATTCACTAGATTGCTGTTTTCTGTACTTGTAGTTCTGTACTGCGAAATGTATGTAGTCTCCCTTCTGTAACTAGATATCGAGATCCTCGTCAGGATCATCATCGTCAATGTCATCAGCCGAGTCCGGTTCATAAATAATCGCTCCCCTCATAGAAGGTACTGAAGGCATAAGTTCACCTGAAATACGACATCAATTGCATCGATACTTGCACACGAGAGAGATCTGACCTTCGTGAGCGTACGGCAGGGGGACCTGCGCCTTCGATTTCTCCTGGGATGGAGTGAGTTTCAGATTAAAGGATACAGATTGCGTTCCATCAAGTGGTTTCTGAAATCATTGTTCAGATCACGATCGACTCCAAAGCAAGGAAACTGACCTCCTCAGGGGCCCTGCTTCGAGGCCAAATACCCTTCAAACTCTCTAGCCTCTCGAGGTGCTCCGGACCAATACCGCTCCAAGCCTCGATTGTCCGCTCGATCGATCGTTTACGACCGTCTGCAGCCGTCCCTCTGACTATCAGCTCGACGACAAACTCGGATGAATCAGCTCCTGCTCCAGAGCATGTACCGCTGCCGGCAGATCCATAGACGAGAGCCTCGCTTTCATGGACGCGTTCCGAAATGGGAATCAAGATGGACCAAAACTTTTCAGCTGGCCCGGCGGGGGGCGGGAGCGTGAGGTACGACGACGCGAGGTGGGTCAGCAGAGCCGGAGGGTGGGCAATGATGTGGACCAGAGTCGCAGAGAGGCTGGTCTGTGTCAATACCGGTAGCAAAGGACAGGGAAGGAGATGCAGAATCAGTACGGACGGCTCTGTGGGACGAACGCGCGGAGCTGAGTACGAGTGATGAGGAGACGCGAGATGCCCAACGCACGCGAACGGGCTGTGATCAGGCCGAGAAGAGACTTGATGAACGTGTATGTCTGAGAAGTCGACGCGAGATCTGCAGCGAGGGTGTCGATGGAGTCTATGATCACATGAAGCGATCCAGGAGGGGCTGGAACTTCGCGATGAGCCTCATGCGCCTTCCTCCCTCGAGAATCGGGAATCGACTGACCTGAACGAACGGCGGTCAGGACTTCGTCGCGTGGATCGCGCGATTCGTCGTATCCGGGTACTTGTGCAGTGTAATCAAGCACATTTAGTAGGGAGCTGCTCGAGGTGTTTGGCCATCCTGCGATCAGGGACGTTGGAGTGTAAAGAAAACAGACCAACAAGGTCTGTGTCGGACGTTTCGTGGGTTGTATAAGGTGGCGAAGCACAGGCAAACACGTCTGTGAAGTCGAGGATTGAACAAGAATCAAAGGCTGATGCGGACGCGAGCCACTTGGGTCCGCGATGATAGAAGGGAGAAGTGTCATTGAAAACGAAATGATGGAACTACTACAGTCGAGTTACAGCCTGAGTGATCACAACATCAAATATCAGCCGACTCCTTGCTCTGATCCCTCTCCCATCGTTCTCTATTCAGGCTCACTGCCTCCATCCTCCATTTGAAAAGACCGACCTTACCGACCTCTTTCTCCACCGAGAATCCTGATCGGCGCAGGACAGTGTATTTATAGTCAAGGAGGGGAGTAGCGGAGGTTTCGAGGGCCTGGACATCCCGACTCGCCGTGAAAACATGGCGAGTCGCGAATGCCAGAATGTCGTCCTGCACATCGGTCTTGCGAAAAGGCTCCTCGACGTAAAAGTGTCGGATGGTTGCAACCGAAGATGTACCATTGGTGTAGAAATTTTTAGTCTTGTCCGCTAGAACGTCGCGGCCTTGTTCGTTTTTCTTCACAAAGGGCTGTTCGGACTGCGAGTCCTTTGATGCGTCGACGGCGATGAGGCCGATGAATTTGGAACCGTATTCAAGGATGAAAAGGCCCGAAGAGGGCGAACGAGCATAGTATTTTTGCAGGTCCGCGAAATCAGGCCTACGCATGAGGTTGGATGCGACATCTTCAAAATATGGGCGGTTGATCCTAAGGATACAAAACGAATGTGAGCGCGTGCATGTCAGTCGAGCATGGGTGCGTACCAATCGATCGCAAACAGTATGGGAACGCCCCAACAACCGAAAGCTGGCAACGGTAGCAACCATCCCAACCAGCGATACTCTGGTTTCGGCCACCAGTCCAGCAACTGAATCATGATACACGACAGTCCGACCCATAAGCTAAGGGTCAATGGATGGAATGCAGCTGGATGACAGTCAGTCTGCGACTTGTTTTCTTTTCAAGGAAAACATTCCACCTCGTTTGTTGGCCATCGCAAGTCCTTCCATAGCGGCTAGCCCGAGCGTGAACTTGACGAATTTTTCATCGTCTGGCTTGTAAGGGCGAATGGTTGCCCTGGGCTCAACCATGGTTTACCTTGGTGGAGAGTTGCCAAGACGGTGTTCAATGGAAGCAGGCTTGATCGAGAACGACGCACGTTCGCCATGAGAACGACAGAGTCACCACGAACGTTGGTGGTGGGAACAATTTATCACCAACTTATGATGCTGAAATGTCTCACCCAGTCGCGGTACACGACAGTCATGGAGGGCATAACCTAATGCACTTGTCTTCATCAATGTTCGTACAGACAGCGCGGAGTGAGGATAGGCGACAGGTATGCACACACGTAGAGAATAGAGAAACAGATGGAAAGAAAGCGAGCCAGAAAGAAAGAAGAATACAGCAATTCTACATCTATTTACTTCTTCTTGGCGGCTTTCTCGGCGGCCTTGGTAACTGTGCAACAATGAGTATGCTTGGCGACATAGCATATTCGAAATCTCACCTTTACCACCAGCTTTGTCAGACTTGTCGACAGATTTGATGACACCGACGGCAACAGTTTGTCTCATGTCACGAACGGCAAACCGACCCAGAGGTGGGTATTCGTTGTACGACTCAACACACATAGGCTTGGACGGAACAAGTTTAGCAATGCAAGCATCGCCAGACTTGACAAACTTGGGGCTGTTCTCCAGAGACTTGCCACTCCGACGATCAATTTTCTCAATGAGCTCAGCAAACTTGCAGGCGATGTGGGCAGTGTGGCAGTCGAGCACCGGGGCGTAACCAGCACCAATTTGACCGGGGTGGTTGAGAATAATGACCTGAGCGTTGAACGAGGCAGCTTCCTTTGCGGGATCGTTCTTGGAGTCGGAGGCCACGTTTCCACGACGAATATCCTTGACCGAGACGTTCCTACACACAAGTCAGTGGGTTGATATGATAGTTGATAAGATACATACTTGACGTTAAAACCGACGTTGTCACCGGGGAGACCCGCCTCAAGCTGTTCGTGGTGCATTTCGACGGACTTGACTTCAGTGGTCACGTTCGAGGGAGCAAAAGTGACGATCATGCCAGCCTTGATGATACCAGTTTCGACACGACCGACAGGTACGGTTCCGATACCACCGATCTTGTAGACATCCTGAAGAGGAAGACGAAGAGGTTTGTCGGAGGGACGGGAAGGAGGCTCGATGGCGTCGATGGCGTCGAGGAGGGTCTTTCCCTTGACGGTACCACTCTTGACTTCCTTCGTCCATCCCTTGTACCAAGGCATGCTATTTCAACGTTCAGAATACTGTCGGTCGATCTAACGAAGTAGCACGTACTTGGGGGACTCCTCAAGCATGTTGTCACCATGCCAGCCAGAGATGGGGACGAAAGCAACAGCCTTCGGGTTGTAACCGACCTTCTTGATGAAGGTCGAAGTTTCCTTGACAATTTCATTGAAACGGTCCTCGCTCCACTATCGACGACATGTCAAACCGCCTTCGTCGGGGAAAAATAAAATATGCAACGAACTTTGGTCGTGTCCATCTTATTTACGGCGACGATGAGCTGACGCACACCGAGAGTGAACGCCAGAAGAGCATGTTCACGGGTCTGACCGTCCTTCGAGATACCAGCCTCGAACTCACCGGTACCACCGGCGATGATGAGGATGGCACAGTCAGCCTGAGAAGTACCAGTAATCATGTTTTTGATGAAATCACGGTGACCCGGAGCATCAATGACCTGGTATTTCACGTGAGAATTATCCCGCTACGTGCTGAAGAGAAATGACATACGGTGACCATGTACTTGGGAGTCTCGAATTTCCAGAGGGCGATATCGATCGTGATACCACGCTCACGCTCAGCCTTGAGCTTGTCGAGCACCCATGCTGAGAGATCATTAGCGACCTGCGACATCAATCAGAGTTGATCGATGTCTCACCATACTTGAAGGAACCCTTTCCGAGTTCAGCGGCTTCTTTCTCGAACTTCTCGATGGTACGTTTGTCGATACCACCACACTTGTAGATCAAGTGACCAGTGGTGGTCGATTTTCCGGAATCGACGTGACCGATGACTGCGATGACATGATCAGCGAGGATAGCAACGACGGGAGATACTACTCACCGACGACGTTAACGTGAATCTTATCCTTTCCCATTTTGATGAGTTTCTAGGTGCATAATATGAGTACGGCGACGATAGTAGAGATCAGTGAGATCAAGATGACACTGATGCGAATCGCCGGGATGAGAGAGGGGAGTCTAAGTGATACTTACTTATGAGTACAAAAATGAAAGGGGAAAAAAAGTGAAGGAGGGAGAGGATGTGGTGGTGGTAGGAAAGAAAGAAAGAGATGCCAGATGTTTGCAGATAGTTATACGAAAATTTTTATCGATGCAAGATCGATGTGATTCGATGCCGATGATAAACTGATATGCCGCCAACTCCGCCACGCAAAATTACAACTCCGTGGCCATTGCCACCCCCCCACCAACACTACTTGCTATTAGGGCAGTGGTATTGATACAATATCGACAGCAACAGTAATGACTCTCTCATCAAATGACGAGATGACTCATGGTGGACATAAAAGTGGAAGCTTGGCACAGGAAAATCTAGTGGCCACATACCAAATCAAGTCCCTCGCCTCGTTGACATGATGGATCGCTCGCGAGGCCTTCGCCTCATTCCGATCATCAGCTGACACGTGCAGGAAATGCGGGTGGTTGTGGGGCCATCTGTGGCTGATTTCCGTATGGCCTCTCTGCCCCCCATCCATCGTTACCACTCAGGAACCGGCACCGGAGAATACTCTCAAACGTCGGTCTCGCGTCGACGTCCACCTGTAGACACGCCCTCACGAGTTCTGCAGCGTCCCCGAGGGCTCCCCCGCCGTCTACCTCCTCCCCATCGTTCGCCTTGTCGTCACCACAGCGTTCGTCGAGAGCGATCGATGCATTCGTGAAAGGAGATTGCAAGCCCTCCTGTGCTTCAGCCGCTGTTAAAAATGGACATTCTCCGACCACGAGAACGTAGGCCACGACCCCAAATGCCCACACGTCCTGTTCCTTTCCGTAATATCGCTCGCCTCGTAGGATCTCCGGGCCGGCATAGTCCAGCCTTATCGTAGCTGATTTCAGGACAGATAGGAGTCATAAAAGCTGGGGACTTACGTCCCGCTGAACGTATCCCAACCGGTGTTCTTAATAAGTCCCGAGCTCCCAAAATCTATCAGAACGCAAAGGCCATCTGGGCCAAGGACTACGTTCTCGTCTTTTACATCACGATGAACTGCATAGATCTATCAAACATTCATTGCGTGAGTATCGACGAAGCACTTACCGATCCCGTTGTCATGCAAAAAACAGAGAGCATCAGCCAACTGACCAAGATAGCTGCGGATGTCGGCGGGTGGGAGACCCTCTGGATATGCTTCGACCAAGTCAAAAAGATCCGTCGGGGGGTGAGGTTCACCGGGAAGATGTTCAGGAGACGTCGATGGCAAAACAAGATAGTAGTAGTGATTGTCTTCGAAAAAGTCAAGTAGGGGGCAGATATTGGGGTGACCTTTGACTACTTTGCCCTCTTGCCAATAGGAATTCAATTCGGTGCACGGAGATGATATTAAGTGGGGATGTCGTTTCGGATCCCATGAATGACGAGGTGGGAGTGTGTATGACGTGGCAGATATGAGAGACAAGACATAAATCTCTATTGGTATCGTTCCGTATTCATGGTGCCGTTTCCAACAATCGGCAAGAATGCGTGACTTGATTATTTGCTTGATGACCAGCGGTGGCTACCACACGATGAGGGTTGTCCGTGGCGGGAAAGATGTAGCTCCTTACCCCGAGAGTGCCATCCGATCTATATTCGCGAGCTCTTTTGACCAAGCCGTATGCGCCTCGACCAATTTCTCGCTCAATGAAAAAGTTTGAGATGGTTTTTCGATCTGGAAGGATCTGTAGACCGGATGTTGGGGTTGGAGGTCCGGTACTGGCGGCAGACGATAGCCCACTTGGAACACTGCCAGATCGACGAAGAATCCGTGGCATGGCGGGAGGCGGCGAAGGCGGTTCAATCGGAGCGATCGAGACGCGACCGGCGATTAGAGAGACGCGCTGCTGAGAAGAACGCCGGCGAGGGCGCGAAGGAGTCGGGGAACGTAATGGTGATGGTGGATTGAATTCGGACGAGATCGACTGAAAAGGGAGGGATGGCTGCATTCGCGGAGGACAGTCAGAGATGGGTGAGTCTGTAAACTGTGACGAGAGTTGGATGTCAGGTTCAAAATCAGGGAGCGCCGACTTGAATATTGGAGTAGTGACCAGGGGTGGTGGAGGAGACCGTCTCGATCCAGGTGTGGACTTTCTAGCCGAGTATAGAGGGAGATCAGGAAATGACAGGTGGCCATTTTTGTCGGGAGGAGAGCTAGTGCCTAGTCTCGGAGCATGGTCGTCGCAGGATTCCCAGTCGAAGCCACGGCCCATGCAGGTGACGCCCCAGCTATTGCCTACACTAGCTGTCCTGTCAAGGATGGGCGGGGCGGGAACAAGCCAGTCGTCGTCATCAAAAGTGAGATCGAGAGCGGACTGTGTAAGCATAAAAAGGACAAAACAGGAGAATGTAGTTTGACAGATTGCAGGTCAAACGCGAAGTTCAGAAGATTAATCAAGACAAGAGCCAACACCGCAAATAACGCCCATCTTCGCACGCCAGTGCCACAGCGCTCATCCGTAGCGATGGGACAGCCCGCGGGCGATTCAGAGGCAGTCCTTCTGTCAATTCTCTCTGTCAAAGTACACAAATCAATCAATCACATCTCGCGACGTCGGGAGAAGCCCGACTGCGAGAGATTCTGATAAAGATCTCACCCGTTTTTTTCACAGGGAACAAACACACGTCAATACAGGTGGCTGTGTTGCGACCTCCCCACACCAGCTTTTGCCACCGTCGTGCCCGTCCAGATCGCCCTCCTCCACCTCAGAAACCGTGAGTGTGCCCTCCCAGAAATCTCCGAATGGACGCGACGTCTCGTTTCGAGAGCGTCGAGCCCTTAATCGAGACGCTGACGATGGATGCATGGTTGGACGCGCGGATGATGTAGTCCTTGCCACTTTTGCCTTGTCAACACCCAAACGCGACTCTCTTCTGATACCTTTGCTCAGATTGCCATGGCCATCAAGATCCCAATCGTCAAAAAGCGCACCAAACCATTCAAGTCCGTGTGCCGTCAATGACTGTCTTACTGTCCCTCATCTCCCATTCAGGCGCCACCAGTCCGATCGTTACCACAGCGTCAAGGAAGCATGGCGAAAACCAAAGGGTATTGACAACAGAGTGAGGCGTCGTTTCAAGGGGCAGCTCCCCATGCCCAAGATTGGGTACGGGAGCAACAAAAAGGTCACTCTTCTCCTCTCCCAGTTGGCATCAGACTGTATCTCCCTCCCCAGACCCGTCACCTACTTCCCAACGGCTACAAGAAGTTCCTCGTCAACAATGTCAAGGAAGTGGACATTCTCCTTATGCACAACAAAAGCTACGCTGCAGAGATCGCACATAACGTTAGCAGCCGAAACCGTACCGTCATCCTTGAGCGGTAAGTTACTCCGTTCGATGACTGACGACCACCTGGTGACATCTATTCACAGGGCAAAGGCACTTGGCGTCAAGGTGACGAACCCCGCTGCACGTCTGCGGTCAGAGGAGTAGCCTATTGTGATCATGCTTTACCTCGTCACATGTATTCATTCGATACGCCGTATGCTCTAATAAAAGCATCATGCGATATGATCTCCTGTCTCGCTGTGCACATGTTGAGATCACGTCTGATACCGACTTTCCTAATGCAGTCGACACTCCACTTCTTCCGCAGACCGCACGTCCACCGACATGGCCAGCACAAGGCAAGCTCGTCATTCAGCTCGTCCACCCCATCTAACCACCCTTGCATGCACAGGCCTGCAGAGCACGCTGGATCCTGGTACGAAAGCGATGGTACGCCTTGTGCGGTAATCACTCTGCCCGTCACCGACTCGGATGACTCGTTACAGCGCGTGTGTTAAGCAAGCAATTGGCCGAGTGGCTAGCAGCAGTGCAACCAGCGGACGAACAAGAATTTACACCCCCGATCGCAGGATGCAGAGCGATCATCGCTCCGTTCGTTTGCACTGCTGCACCCTCAAATCCTCTGGTATCTAATTAGAGGATCTACAGACACGCTGGTTACATGTGGTCAGGGCGCGCCGCCGCTTGGGCGTATAGGTCCATAGATACGAGAGGAATGTGAGTCCCGTCAAACTTGGATTAAACCGATCTCATCATCAATCGGCATCTCTGAAGCAAGCGAGTCTTCATTCTTGGCCCTGCACACCACGTCCATCTGAACCGTTGTGATGTTTCTGGCTGCGACTATTATGCCACACCATTGGGAAAGCTACGTCTTGACAAGGAGGGTAAGTTGTTGCGAGCAAGTTTCATTGGATATAGTGAGATGGTGACCCCATTCCAAGTTATCGGAGACCTAAAGAAGACTGGAAAATTTGGAACCATGTCGATCGATACGGACAAGGACGAGCATAGCATCGAGATGCATCTCCCTTACGTGTATCATACTTTCAAAGAGTCAGTTCTCCGTCAATCTCCCTTGTCCCATCTAACGTGCTGCGCTAGCTCCGACATCACAGTGGTGCCAATTCTCGTCGGGTCTATCAACCAGTCTCAGCAGAAATACTATGGTAGTGTCTTGGCGCCTTATTTTGCGGATCCGGAAAACTTTTTCGTGATTTCAAGCGATTTCTGCCATTGGTAAGTTACCCTGATGGGCCAGCGATCTCCCCTTATCTGATCGTGTGTAGGGGTAAATCGTACGGATATACCTTCTATTATCCGGAGCCGCTCCCTAGCGAGGTACCCGGTATCAACCTCAGGAGCAGCAACGTTCTCCGGAACCTATCCCAGAGACCCATCCACGCTTCGATAAGCGATCTAGATCAGGAAGCCTTGGACATTTTAACCCTGTCGCAATCGTCCGAGGAACATTCCCCTGCTGCGGACTCACACATCAAATTCTTGGAGTATCTCGACCGGACAGGGAACACCATCTGTGGAAGGAAACCTATAGGTGTACTCCTTGGTATACTTTCCGAGATCGAGAAGGAGGGTCGGAAGACGAGGTTGCAGTTCGTACGATACGAACAGAGCAGCAAGTGTACCAAGATTTCAGACGCCAGCGTGAGTTACGCCAGCGCGTACATCTCGCTCCCGTAGAATGTACTTGTAGCCGCAGATGTAATTAGCATGTAAACATATATTCACCGAGGTCAGATGTTCCGTACGAGATTCGCATTTAGTTGGGTACGCCACTACTTTCCACTCACAACATGCTAGCGGGGTAAATCTGTGGCCCAAACGTGTCGTCTACCTCACCCTCTGTGCCTGGTACACCCACGTCGTTGACAACCTGTTCGTGGACGTCGTGAACTTGTGCTTCAGTATCTGGAACGGGAGGGGAGACACACCTTGCCAGTAACGTCGTCGATCGCAATATCCTCGAATCCCCAGTCCCTCAAGGACGTCTGGTCGCTCAAGTGAGCACTCGAAGCTAGCGACACAACTTCCCACCGATCGCCGGCCTCCTGCCCATCCGAGCTCCCAGCGCGAGAAAACTGGGACAGAGTACAACAGCCGACCCGCAGCGGCAACTCTGGTCGCGCGACAAGAGCACGACACATGGCGATGATCGTCGCCGCATGGGAGACCAGCAGCACGCGCACTGCGCCCTCGCCCTCGCGACCACCCCTCGGACCGCGCAGAGACGCCGAAGGTCGCGTCTCGATCTGGCGGATCAGGTGCGCGAGCACGCTCGCCATGCGCGCGTGGATACCCTCGACGTCTTCGCCCTTGCGTGGGGGAAGCCAGACGGAGCTCCACGCTGGATCGATGTCGACCGATTCCCAGGACGGATTGATCTCGGGTAACGCTACTTTCAGTTCGGTGGCGGTCTTGGGGCGCGGATACAGGCCAGTGCCGGGGGCGACGGGGGAATACCACTCCGATAGTCCTTGGGGGCATCCGTCAGGATTCTGGGAGCGCTTGCACGGAAGGTGGTCAGACCGTGTTCGACATAGATTGGCAGCGACAGTCGCTCTGCGATGGGTTTTGCAGTTTGTAGGCAACGGTCTGTGCGTGGTGCGGTCCGTCACGAGCTACAGACGATCAGAAGGTACTAGCTGCTTACAGTAAGGGGAACTGAAGATCACGTTTGGTCGCTGGTCTTCTGGGAGCGACTCAAAGTAGGACGCCAACTCTAGAGCTTGGACCTGCGCTGCGAGATGTGGGATGAGCGGGGCAGAGGATCGGCACTCTTACTTCTCCGTGCGCAGCCAAGGGGGGATCTTTGGCGAGTCCTGTCGGGCTCGTCCTATACCATATGAACTTACACCGTCATGGCACAACCTTTCTACTAACCATTTTGTGTTCAACCAGTTGGCTCTGAAGCCTGTACAGCAAGGTGTTCACAAGTTCAACAATGAGCATGTGCGGTGGCGAACTTACCGTGCC
>JBBPOJ010000074.1:0-48847 GCA_038091395.1 Leccinum rimulosum
AATGTATATGTGATCATGGCACCACAATGGCCTTCCCAGAAGACCATTTCTTGTATATGCATGTTGCACAGCCACATGAAACCACTTTGCCAGGTCGGCCATCCAGGAAGGACATTCCTCAAGTGTTTTCTCAAAAAAATGTATATTTGACCATGCCACCACACTGGCCTTCCTAGAAGGCCATTCCTTGTAGATGCACAGTGCACAGCCACATGAAACCACTTTGCCAGGTTGACTATCCAGGAAGGCCTTTTCTAAAGTGGTTAGTTAAATAAATTTACTGATCGTCATGGCAACAGACTGTCCATCCAGGAAGGCCACTTCTTGCAGATGGACATTGCACAGACACAGAACACCAAACACTGAGGTCTAGCATCTGAAGGTCCAGAAGTTGATGGATCAGTAAAAGGACCAAACTCAAGTGGTTGTGATTAGACTTTGAAAGTTGCCAGTTATGCCCACATGATGACAATGACAAGGCAATGCCACTCAGGTCACATGTTTTTTTTTTAATTTGAAAAAGACTTGTCTCAAACCGGTTGACAGATTTCATGGAGTTCCTTTAGTTCAAACTGGATGAATGCAAACTAGTTCAAATGACCGGCTACTACCAGCCAATATGCCAAATTGCCACAACTAACCAGTCAGCCAACAATTGCCTATAAAGTGAAAATCTCAGCAAAATAAAGGTTGGCCAATGCAACTGGAGCCCAATGCAACTGGACCTTGGCCTGTTGCCAGCTGGCCAATGGTCTGTAGATGCCTGCAGTGGAAAGTTGACCAATAGAATAACCAAAAGTTTGGTTATATGTTTGTTCCTTCTACTGTACATGGTGTTTGATGATAGGTGCAGTGGGACTTCTGCTAAATGCCTCCAGCATATGAGGTTTGCAATGCAACCAAGCTTCCAGAGGAGACAATTGACCCTGCAGAGTTAGCAGGGCTGTTCACTATCGATCAGAAGCTGGAGATGACACTGATATCAATGGTGCTGACAAAGCCAAGATTACCACTTTTGTAAAATCAAAATCCAAAGCTTACAAAAAGCCCAAGGTGATCAGGTTACAAAAATCAAAATATCAACACTTTGATTCTTACATAGAAGCATCAGCCAGTTTGATGGTTACATCTTCTGGTGAGAAGGACAAGAGTGACAGTCATGGTGACAACAATGCTAGCCAACAAAATTGTTCATCATGTATATGAGTCAAAACATACCCATAGTGATCTGTTATATTGCCGACTCATTAGTAAGTTGGTAATAGTGGTTGAGCATTCTTTTGCTGATTTGGTATGCTTCTCAAATAACCAGGGTATATTTGAGGTTCAGGGACTGTTTACCAAACACTTGGTCAATATGGTCCATGGGGGCCTGTTGCTGCAGCTTGGCTAGCTGAGATCCAGTCTTGGCTTGCACTAGCTTGACACCCAGCTTGGCTTACATAAACAAACTAAACCATTTCGAAACTGCCATTTTGGCTTAATACAACTAGTCTAACAGCTGGAGCTATGGTTCAAGCTAATTCCAGCTGAACCTGTTGGGAAACACTGAAACAAGTGCAGACTATACAAGTACATCTAAAACTCCCCATATGTACTATGAACACTTTGCAAGTATAGCACCAAGCACAAATTTACAAGTCACAAGTCACAAGCTGCTGCAAACAATGGAATGAAAAGTGACAAAAAGGGACAGTTGAGAGGAAGTTTACTGCAGGACTGGCCAACACTGAGTCTGTTCCATGAAATTTGCATGTCATGCATTGGATTAACACCATGCCGGTGTAGCAACAGCACTTTGCTTGGAGCTGATAAGTTGTCAGCAATGATCATTAGCTGGTGCCAGGCTTAACAAACTTACTATTTCCTTAATGGTGTAGCATAAGTCACATTATGTGGTCGCTTCCATGTTGTGCCCCGCATGATCGCACCTACAATTGGACAAGGAGTGATTGAACCTTCACTGGGCCTTCAGTACCTCCACATTGACAATTCAGTGGTGAGGAAAAGGGCAGGGTGGGAGTTTGTTGGAAGGGGTTGAAAGAGTGACAAGATCTCTTCATAATCTGGCTTTTGTGTAAAGGTTAGGTCATGGGAGTAGGTGAGGAAGGTGGAAAATGCTGGGGGCAAAGTGTCGCAGATTTGAGCGATGGAGGTGGGATTCTTCCAGTGCAACATGTTGTCATGAGATGTCACATGGCAGTCCATCCAAGGGAGGGTCCTGCATGCGACATATATAAGGAAGTAGGCGACAGATTCTAAGTCCTCTCAATGACTGAGTTGATGGCTGGAGTGGAAATTGATGGAGAAAAGGTTAAGTACTGCTGACAGGAAGAGCTGGGCCACTATGGAAGGGAACATGAGCATAAGTTTGAGGATCTCTGTAGAGTTGATTAGTTAGTGAAATCAAAAAAAAAAAATGTTGGCTACTTGTCCAGGGGTTAGAGGTGCGACAAGTATATTCTGGGCAGTGATGCTTGAGTGGTTATAGCTGTGGGAATGTATGTTTTTGAGAGACATTATCTAGATGGTTTCAGAATCATACTCTTGTAGATACTTCAATGATTGACTCACCAGTTGCTCTGCAAGAATGGCAATCATGTTGATTAGTACTACGCCTCTGTCCATTTTACTTCAACACATCATCCAAAGTTGGTTCCAAATCCTCAAAAACAAGGACATCATGCTCATACTCCATTCCGGACCAGATGATGTTGGGGATGCCTTGCAGACCACTAAGAGTTTCCAGAACACTGCATTGGTTTTCCAAGGAGTTGTGGTGGTTTGAATGAGTGCCAGTCTTCACAAGGACCATATGATTATTGTAGGTAAGGTCAACAGCTCGGTATACAGCGCCTGTGATTCCTGAAGGTACTCAGCGAGTCAGGTAGTTTCAAAAAAAATGTATTAGCCTTACTTTGGGCACAAGTACCCATGTCTTCCTTGAGCCTGAACCTTCCATCAATACACATAAGGTGCATAACAAAAGCCTTGAACCACTGGCAGTATGGGTGAAGCTGAGTGAAAGTCAAAAGTATGTAATGATGGACCAGCGGGACATAGTATGCATGAGAAATCAGTCAAGACAATCTGGTTGCCGATCTTGTCTCCCTCCTTGAGGGTTGCAAGACCAATGAAGCTATCCACAGTTTCATCCTGAGGTAAAACTTGATCCATTGAATCAGATGGTTTGTCTAGTGTAGAGCCCTGTAGGTCTCTGTTCAAATATACCATATTTTGAATGCTTTTCAGATACTCTTCCCCTCCTTATATCCATCTCTAGACCTGCCCTTCACAGTCCGGACATCTTTCTCTCTACTCTGGACCTCTTTCTCCCTACTCCGGCTACTCCTGTTAGCCCGGACTTATATACTTAGACTGGTTTGTGCTTCTTGCAGACCGGAGACTCTTTATTTTACCCGTTGTTAGTTTGACCTTTTGTTTTGTTTGTTTTGGATTCACTACATCTACTTAGAATGTAGCTACACAGTCCCAGGAATGCCCGGAGACTATCAAATATTTGTATCTACTTGGAAAATACATATTTTGTGATCAAGCAGTTACCATCTATTCTGGAGACATCTTCCTTCACCTCATATTTACGGAGCTCCCCCTCATTGTCTATTATACCGCCGACCCTCCGGACTACTTGTCTGCCTCACCGGACTATGACCGGACTGTCTCCAGCATGTCCGGACTACCCTTGGACTTCTGTTTCACACTTCTAGGAAACTTCCTGAACTCACTGGACACCTTTAGGGTCAAGCCTTCAAATCAGCAAAAACATGCCACTCTATACTGTGGAACTATATAGCACTGTATAGCATGTGACAGCGTACAAACTCTCCAGTCCATACATCAATGCACAGATGTGTACAGGCTCTCCAGTCAATATGGAATGCACATGGTGTACACCAGCTCAGCTCATGTTGATCAAGCTTCATCCCTGCCATGAAGTTGAGTTGGTTCTTCTGGAAACTGTACTTGAATATCTGAAGTGCCTATATGAGTATCGGACTGATTCGGTTCCATTTCTTCATGTTGGTCTCTGCACTGGACAAAAATATATATATTCACAGGGCACAGACGAAGCTTGAATGGGGAGATAATCCATGACAATGGCAAAGATGGTGGGATAAGACTTTTTTTTGTTCTATGAATTCATGAATACAAACAAATCATAGGACTTGATCAATGGACGTACCTCCCAAAATCTTGAGGGGTCTGAGTCCTGCTCCCATATATCTCTATTGACATATGTGGTGGCTACAATTGCGGTTAGGAAGTTATGGAAGTTACACATAGCAACAACATAGGCTCACATGATGTCTTGTCCACTTACTTAGTTGCCCATTCCAGACCGACGTCCGTCCATGGTTTCACACTAACTCGAAACACTGAGGCACAGAGGAGCCCAATCAAGGGAGTGATTTGCTGGACATCCATTGTTGAACCTTGTGGGGTACCTATCCAAAATCAAGTTGTCAGCTAGTAGAACCATATTTGCTAGTTCTCTAGATATCTTACCTGGAGGATACATCAAAGTCTGTGAGGATCTGCCACTGTCACGGTCACAGGGGCATTAGCACACAATCTGCCAGTTCCTTCTGGTTAGGCAAAGCAAGAAAGTAGTTGATGGCCTTCAGGGTAAATCAGGTTTCTTAGTAACTTAGTATGGTTTCGAGTTCCTGCATGCAACTCTTGTTGTTGCTTGCGTTATCTATGGTAAAATGGCCTATCTGGGAAAGACATCAGTGACATTCAAGGCACACTCAAAGGGTACTTACCTTTTGCTGTCATCCTTGCGCGATCCAGTAGATAAAGCACAGTCCTGGGGAGAGATTTACCCAAATGATTTACCCAAATCCGGTGGAAGGCCAATAGTGCTGATCTAAGTCTCAGAGTTCCTGTCTCCTGTTCCTCTGTGATCCAATGAGCAGTCAATATGAGAAATGGGCATTGGGCATCATCGGACCAGATATCGGCAGTGTGTGAGATCCTTCCTAGGGAGTGCTATGGTAGTAGAGCATTAGTATATGACAATGTTTCTTTCATGACCATAGGACATACACCTAGCTCAGTCCATAGAACAGCAAAATACCTCTACCATGTGCTGATGATATCCTCCAGAACTAAGTTTGTAAGATGAGGAATCCCGGAGTCCTTGAGATCCTGGCAGAGAAGGAGGAGGAGTTCTCAGAACTCTTTGCATCCAACAATGTTCAGGGACTGATCAGTTATTCAGTAAACAGTTTTGCTAGGCTTCAAAAACGAAAATGTACCTGATTGTCAGCAACTATGAAAGCGACAAGATGGTCCTGTAATTCTTTCAGCCAGAAGGGAGGCATCAATGGGCGATCTCTAGGGTTTGCACTGGGGGAGAGACAGATGTGATAGTTTCCCCATTCTTTAATGCATCCCGGATCTCTGCCAGAGTATAATCAAGGCCCATGACAGCCTTGATGCTTTCCAACCATATCTGGCAACCTTTTGCTTGTGTGAGGATAAGGTATTCTAACAAATGATGCTGGTTAATGTGGCCATGCAGAGCAGAGGTGCCAGTGTTGCCAGAATACTGAAAAGTCCAGTCACATTTTGAGTACGTCTGAGCCCATGTGAGAGGGTCAGCATCATGAGCTGCTCTACAAATACGACATTGTAAGCAGTAGGTGGCAGTTGAGCAAAGGTGGGTCAAATTCACTTACTTGCATGGAGTGCACACCTTGGCAGAGTCAGAGGTCCTCTGAAAGAAATGGTGAATGTCCGCCTTGGTAGGAACTTTCTCCTGTTTATCTGCATTATAGAGTGGGTTGGTGTTAGGATCCAGGTGCATTGCTTCATCCTCAACCCTAGGACAGTGTGATCGGGGAAGAACAGGTTCATCATCCCCCAGAGTGTCGTCCTTGCCGGATAGCATCGATTCATCTATGATTATCACCTCCTCCTCTGGTAGAGAAATCAAACTTGTTGGGCAGTTTGAGCAGAGGGTGGGGAGGCAGGAGCACTGCTCAAATGAGTGGATGGTGGTGGTCTTGAGCCAGTGAGTGAACAAAGAGGTTGAACCAGACCGGAGTGGAGACCATGATCGAGAATGAAGTTTGGTGATCTTGGCAGAATCTACTGTGTGAAGCTCCTCCATGGTATTAGAGATCTGGGAAAGGAGATGGTATGTTGCTTGGTTGATGAACAAATCTACATTGGCCATCTCTAAGTCGGGAAACAATGTCTACATATACGTCAGTGCCAGTAACTAGTAGCTATGAGTAGAAAACTTGAACATACTCCTTTTGCACATAGTGGTCCATTCCCAGTAAAGTCAAATTCGCCATTGGCTCCCCGAAGGAAACAATGGAAACTGACTGGGATGGAATTGATTTCGAGCCAACTAGTGTTTTGAAGTCCGGTCTAGGACTGTGGCAAGACCAGCAACTAGACCAGACCGTGACTGTTTAGGACCGGACTGCGGTTGCCGGTTGCAGTCCTGGAGATTCCTTGCAGTTGCCGGTTGCCAATTACCGGTCTTGTGTGCAACCGGTTGCAAAAATCACAGTACAAGATACATAGTCTAACTACATCTCGACAACTTCATCAAATTTATCCCACGCCGTAAGTTCTTCCTCTCGTGCCAGAAGTTCTTGGAACTCGTCTAAATCTACTGGCACATGCTCACAGTTCAACGTGTTGAGTTTGACTCTTGGCTCGCCACACATGCTTTTGCAATTGCTCAAACTGTTCTGCACCAAGACGCGATCGGCGATCTGTCACAACCAAGTCAGCACCTGCTGAAAACAATCGTTCACACAGAACGGATGTTGCTGGGATCGCACAGATGTCCCTGGTGATGCGTGTAAGTGTCGGGTATTGTTTAGAATGAGTCTAGAGTCACTTGAGTATAAAAAGATCATTTGAAAATGAGAAACAAGGGACCGCCCACCAACCAACGATATCAACATTCTTGGTGATATCGTCTGGTATGTCATTGAGATAGTGGCGTAATTCCTCCTTCCACCCACCGCTGTTCACATGCGTCGCCCGCTGGAGGAGTTGTTGACGGTGGCGATCATATTCTGACTGGAGAGTGCGCCACATGGAGGTAACCGGGTCTTCTATCATAGTCTTGGCATGCACAGGCTCTATGTCGTCCAGAGCGTCTTGCCAGTACTCCTCGAGTGTCCTTTCAAAATCTGGGTGACAACGCTCATAAAAGCAGTGATGGCGAGGTTGAGAACATGCGCTAAGCGCGGGAGGCGATGTTGGTCTGGGCTGAAGGAGTAAACTTGGCGAGAATGGACTCGGGTCGACTTGATGTGGTCGCAGGTGGTGTCCGCAGTGACATAAAAAAGCTGAATAAAATTATGTTAGAACTTTGCTCGAACGTAGAGAATGTGTTTGCGTACCTTCGAGCCCTTACTTGTGATGATTCCAGCTCGCTTGCACAACTTGACGAAATAACGACCAAGGTTTTCACCCGAATGATTTCCTGCAACGGGGTGGAACACGATGACTTTGGCATGGAGCTCCCACTGTTTACTGGATTTCAAGTCTTCTTCAATCCAATGTGCTTGGCTAACCGACCACAGGTTGATTGAAGTCGAAACCCAACCAGTGGTTACGCGCTGGTATCAAGAGGTTAGCATAGAGCAAATACTTGAATTGTAAATGATTAGTGATTACATGAACTTGATCCTTGACACAATCTATCCATTTGACGAAGCTGTTGTGAATATATGTTGTGACGTCGTGAGTGGACGGTAAGTCATTAGACTTTGTCTTAGGACGCATAGCTACTAAACAATTCTGAAACATGGCTTTGTTTACTAGTACCACGGCTAGACTCTGTAACCAAGGTAAGTATAGTATTTTCTTATATTGTACCAACTTGAACACTCACCTGGTCATTGCACACTACAAATTCAGCCACAGCTTTCAGCATCTCCTCCCTCGAAAACTCTTGGTACTTGGTCCTTTGAAACACGCCGTCAAGAGTCTGTTGTCCCTCGCTTGCCTGCTTTTCTTTCTTAACTTTTTTTTCCTGCAGAATCTTCCGCAGTATGGAATGGTGATGTTCCTCCACCTTCTGCTCTGCACATCGTTCCTTATATACATTGGGTGAGTTGTGGTTATTGCTATTGAGTTTTTCTATTCCTCGAAGCGATCTCTGACCTGAGCCTGGTATTACCTCAATTTCCTTTTATGGTAATCCAGTTGATCAATCAATGTTTTCAAAGTTTGAAAGAGTTAGTACTCACCTATACTATGATATGTAGACATTTGCCAATGGTGCTTGTTGAATATCATGGTAGGGGTATGATGGGAAATGTAAGAGTTACTAGTAGATGATGAAGGAAGAATGCAACACTGGTAAAGTTTGTCACATGTCACATTGTGACTGGTATCTGAAGGTGACCTCTAGACACTATACAGCGTCTGGCACACCTAACACTAAAAGCAAGCTTGAGAGGGGGATTGTTGTCGCTAGAGGGAATCCAACGAGAACAAGACTAGCTTGTTCTGTTGGCTGCATTCATGCTTTTATACTACAATACATTGTGGTCTGCGCTACTAGGGTTGTACTTACATGAGGAGGAGGTGTGTATCAAAATGAGATCATAAACATGCATTTCGGGTGTGTTTATGAGCGTGGGAAAGTCGAACATTGTTACATATGTATCGGATATGGTTAGATATGCATTGAACGACTGTAGAACATGGGTTGGATCATCTATAGTATGGTAAATGATGATTTGCAACAGTATCATGACTAACGTGGATTTATATAGTATCATAATTATTAAACCTATGGGTCAGGTGCGGGTACACAGCAGATACAGTCTGGACAGGTTCAGACCGGTCATGCCCCAGTTGACAACCGGTTCATCGTGCAACTGGTTGCAACTGGTTGCAACAGTATGTGCAACCAACAGCAACCGGTCCTGCTCGGTGTCGGTTGCGGTTGAAGGATCGCTGCGAGTGTTCAAGACCGGTCTCGGTCCGGTTGTGGCCAAAAAAGGCAAAAAAACCGGACTGGACCAGACCTTAAAACACTAGAGCCAACACACATCTTCTATGACAATTGGTGCAAACGTAGAGAAGGCCAAACATGGTTTGAAGCCAAAAGGGAGAGCTCTGGGTGAGCAAGAAGGGGATGGTCAACAGCTGGAAATTGCTATTCAACTTCCCGGATTGATATCAAAAATGCAAAATCCAGGTAGGTAGCTATATTTGCAAAGGAGGCCAGCTGTTGCAAAGGCTCTATTTATACCTTACCTTTCTTTCATACCATTCCCGCATTTCCACCTAGGGCTGAAATGCGCAGTACCTTTACTCCTATACAATCCCACATTTCCATCATAGGATAAAATGCGCGGTTCACTATCTTCTATCGTAAGAACAAACAAGTATAGAAATCCTTTATGGATATTCTTATAGCAGAGTACAGTAGATAGGAATCTAATGTGAAAGGGAATTCTCTAGTAGAAAACTTACTAGGGATTCGAGAACAAGATATCGAGACTAAGAGTAGTTTACTAAACTTGTTGAGAGTAAAGCGAACTGATATTTCAGTGTGAGGCTTACAGCCTTATATACAAGTGTGTTTATTTGTACATATTATGGTATGGAATGTTCGAAGAATATTCCAGAAGATTATGTGATAAGTTCTAACCAATAGCGTAAAAAACTCATCATGATCAGTAAGCTTGATCAATAGTGATCAGTAAGCAAAGCTGTAGCCAATAGCATATAAAGCTCTTATCTACATCTAATCTATATTACATAAGTGTAGATGAAAGGTCTAGACAGATTCTAGACTGAACGATCTTTATCTAATAAGAATTGAGTGAATAATGATCGTTTTAACAACAAGTGTCTAAACATGTGTTCTACATGTTCACTTAGTGTATCTATATATGGTAGATGACCTGCCCTTAAGGCTTGGTCAATGCATACTTGTTCATAGTATATAAATGCAATCGATCCCAACCGAACAAGCCAGTCTTGTTCTTGTTGGATTCCCTCTGACATACACTTGCCCCTCCTCGTCTTCACTTTAGTGTTTGGTGTGCCGATGCTGTCATAGTGCTCATTCTCTCCTTCGGAATTTTCAGTTCCATATACTGCTTTTCTGTCATTGCATTCCTCTTCTATCACCTGTCCAACCAGGAAGAAGGATTCCATCTCGAGCTATCCATAGTAGGAAGACTCATTCGCCTCAGCTTCCTCTCCCCCGACTAACAAAGAACTGAGCCTAATCCCTGGGACGTTCATTAAGAACAATCAACACATCAGTGGAGCGACCTGGTTGGGGCCCACTACCAGAACTCGTTGAAACAGAAATCTTCCACACAGCCGCCTCGCTTGAAGAAGCAGGATCTACTCTCACACAACAACTCGCTGCCCAACTCATCACTGAGTTGGAAAACTAAATTCATCATTGCAACCTATTTTGAGCACATCTATCTCGCGGTTCTTCCTGAACAACCCTCGCCTGATTGGAACAACCCTCGCATTACCACCACTTGTGCACGAAAATCTCTATACTCTGGAGACTTCAAGTTTGAAGATCTTCTTGACGTAGACATTTCCCCCACCGAAAACATTGTTCTCCTACACCCTGCCCCCAATGTCCCAAATCGGCGAAACCAAGCCCATGGATGACCAGACCACCCCCAACCTCGCCACTCAGCTCGCATCGCTGCCAACCGCCCAGTTCGCAGCCTTGCAGGCTGCTTTAACTCTGGCAGAACAAAGAGGGGCCGACACCATAACAGCGGCCATGTTGGCAAAAACTGAAGCAGCAGCAGTGGCTAACACCGCCAAAAATGGAATTGTCAAAACAAACATTGACAAAAAAGTTAAAATTGTGGAGATAATGAAGGCCATCTTCCTTGCAGGTCAACACAAGAAAACTGTTGATGAATACATCACAATACTATAGAAACCTTCCACTCAAGGACTTCAGGTACCTCCAAAAGACATTAGGAAAAGGACCCAAACGTGATTCAATGGCATAAGCTTTGAAGCCATGCAAGCATATTTCAAGGATCTCGAAGTTACACAGGGAAAAGTCTGAGGACGGCTACATCGGGTAGTACACCGTCCACCCCTGCTAAAAAAATTCAACAATAGAAAATAGAAAAATCAAAACATATTCCACTTCTCATTTCAATAGCTTTTCTTACAATTCTTCTTTCTCTTCCTCTATACATACTCAACCCTTAGATAATGGTAGTACTTTTTCCAACTGATTCTCTGGTCTCAATTCCGATTGTAATTTAGATAGTCTAATGGGATCTGTAGTGTATTTTCCAGTCCGTCATCTCATTGTGGTAGCCTACCAGATGATTCAACCAAAGCCGCGATCTTGAAAGAGCTTGCTCCCCGGGAAGAGAGGCTTAATTCGGCTATTAGAGAAATAAATGATTGTTCTCCAGCTCAAAACCTGATTGAGAAAAAGGTTCGCACTCTGCAACCTCCTAGAGAACTTTGTGTAGACATTGATATAATTCAAATATACGGAAACATCTGAGTAAAAGCCCTGCTAGACAGCAGTGCAACAGGAATCTTCATGGATACTGAGTGGGCTAAACATAATAGATTACCACTCCGGTCCTTGGAGAACATAGTCTCAGTGTGGAACATCAATGGATCTATAAACTCCGCTGGAGGAATTATGTATGAAGTCGACTTAATTTTGTGTTACGACGGACACAGAGAAAGGGTTACTGCTGACATGACTAACTTAGGAAGGAACCAGATGATCCTAGGCTACACTTGGCTCTGTCACCATAACCCTACCATAGATTGGGTAACACCATCAATAGCATTGGATAGATGTCCACCTTCGTGTCACACTTTGAAAGCCGTGTATAAAACATGAATTGAGATCCAAGAGATTGAACACGCCCGAGGCTCGCATCCATAGCATGATGAAACCGGAAAACATTGATGCCGAGGAGGCTTTTTCTCTGGTACCAAAAGTCTATCATGACTATCTGGACATCTTCTTGAAGAAGGCTAGTGAACGCATGCCTGAATGAAAACCTTGGGACCACGCCATAGATCTAAAGCCAGACTTCTCACCCAAAAAGGGAAGAGTAATTCCCATGTCCCCACAAGAACAGGATGAGGTATCCACTTTTGTGGATGACCAATTGAACAAAGGTTATATCCGACCTTCGAAGTCCCCACAAACTTCTCCAGTGTTCTTTATCCCCAAAAAGGATGGCAAAAAGCGCATGGTCATGGATTACCGATATTTAAATGATGGCACTGTCAAAAATAATTACCCATTGCCTCTCATTTCCCAGCTCGTAGATAGACTCAAAGGGGCTAAATTATTGATGGACCTTCGATGGGGATACAATAATGTCCAAATCAAGGAAGGAGACAAATGGAAAGCCGTGTTCATGTGCCATCATGGCTCTTTCAAACCAGTAGTCATGTACTTTGGCCAATGCAACTCCCCCGCGACCTTCCAACAAATGATGAATGATATCTTTGCCAACATGGAAGACATCTTTATTATCTATATAAATGATCTGTTGATCTTGTCAAAAACTGATGACCTGGTCCATCACCAGAACCTGGTTCGCAAGGTGCTGGAACACCTACGGAAACACAACCTATTTGTGAAACCCGAGAAATGCTTTTTTAAGGTAAAGAGTGTCGACATTCTAGGCATGATCTTATCTCCCAATGGAACTAACCTCAACAAGGATGGCAGGCGCCATCAAACGTAAAAGGTGTCAAAAGCTTCCTGGGCCTAGCCTGAAAAATATAGTGAAATCACGTCCCCGTTGCATGCACGATCTAACCAAAAAGGATCAACCTTGGAGTTGGGGTTCACCTCAACAAATGGCCTTTGATAGACTAAAAACATGTTTCGTTACCGCCCCAGTGCTAGCATACCTGGAGGACACCACACCCTACCGAGTAGTGTGATGCATCGGACTTTGCCACAGGAGCAGTCCTCTCTTCTTTTCAGAATGACAACTACCCCATTGCAGACAAAGAAATGCTAGCAATCATCCTGTCACTGGAACAATGGCGTCATCACTTAGAGGGTGCTAGACACCAATTCGAGATTTAGACTGATCATAAAAATCTGCAGTATTTCATGAGATCTCAAGATCTTAACTGTTGTCAGGCTCGATGGGCCCTGTATTATCACACTTCGACTATCTGCTAGTAAACAAACCAGGAACGTCTATGGGAAAAGCTGATGCTCTCTCTCGAAGAGAAGATCACTCCATTGGCATTGAAAATGACAACAAAGAGACCACTTTCATCCCCGATTCGTGCATTCGCACTATTGCCGAATCTACCCTCTTTGAGAAAATAAAGATTGCAAATCAGGGGCTTATCTCCCCTGACGGATTGGTTCTCCATATGGATCTTAATATGTACAAAGTCAGAATTTGGGTACCACAGAACACCGCCAAGCGGTCATTACCCAATTCCATGATCATTCACTAGCCGGACATAAAGGGCTAGATAAAACACTTGAATTGATTCAGTGCTACTACTCCTGGCCAGGCGCACAAGCTCAAGTGGAGCAATATTGCAAATCATGTGAACATGTGCACGCATGAAGCCAACCAATCGATGTCCATGGCGTATCATCCCCAAACCAACGGACAGACCAAAAGAGTCAACCGGGAGTTACAACAGTACCTCCGCCTCTTCACAGCCAAAAAACAAGACAAATGGGTCGAGTGGCTAGCCATCGCCCAGTTTAATTTCAACAATACTCAATCATCAGCTATGGGATTTTCCCCCTTCGCTTTGACGAAAACTTTCGAACCTCACCTTGGGTTTGAGCCCATCTTGGTTAAAGCCCCAGCAGCTCATGACTTCGCTGAAGCTATGAAATCTAACCTTGCTAAAGCCAAGGAGGCATTGGAATGCACTCACATCCATATGAAATCCCAAGAGATCATAGGTCGCCTTCACCAGCTGGCATTTCATCAATGTGATACTAGAGCTAAAGCCAATCTCACCAGCCCACAAAGTTGTCAACCACTTTCCTGAATGGCTGCGAGAATGTATATCCAAGTGAAAGTTGGGTATAACAAATGTGGGAGTGGTCTCATCTCGAATGGCAAGGTTGGTGTGAAGGTTTACAGTGACATCATCATTGTCATCTACTGAGAGTCATAAGAGCATTTTGTTGATAAGCTTGGGTAAATTGAGCATTGGAATTTCTTGAATTTCATATGGAGGCATGGCAACAAGTCGGTGTGAGTGATGAAGGTATATGAGTCTGGAGAACCATAGAACAGGACCATTATTGAACAGTGTTTGAACCAGTGAGACAGGTGATTACTTTAGGGTCATCCAATGGGATCTATCCTCAAATGAGAGTGTTGATATGAGGTTGAAATCTTCTGGTGTAACATGCTTGAAAACCTGTAATTGTCTTGAGATCTTACATGATACTATGGTCCAAATAATATGACAACTAACTAGTTTGCGAAGGATTGGAGATTGGAGGGTTTTCAAGATGGATAAACAGTGACTTGTGGTGATGGAATGGATGATTGGAGCAAGGAAATAAGGCTCTGAGTTGGTGGAGTTGGTGGGAGTGATGGTAGGTGTAGGCCTCATTAGGGCAGTAGAACACAACAAAGAGGTCCAGTCCATAATCTCGCCTTGCCCTTGCTTAGGATCTGATGGAGTAAATAGTGTGTCGGGGGTTTTCAATGAGGTCAAGTCACTAGTGTGGCTTGTAGACATGGAAAGACTGCTACAACAGATAGCAGGCAAGTTCCTGAAAGTCATTTCAAGCCCACATAGGGAAGGCATGGCTTCTTGCAGGCAATATGATGTTCAGAAGTACATTTGTGTTTGACTCAGAGATTAGAATTGATATCTGGGGGGTGTAGAGCAGTAGAAGTGATGGAAGGTTGGATTACATCAAACTCCACCATGTAAATAAGTACATTGTACCAGACATGAGACAGAAAAGGAAGAAAAGTAGGTATCATACCCATCGACTTTGATTGTGGAAGCGAGCATACACGGGTGGAGAGAAGAGACATGGACAAGATGTGATGCAGCACAGAAGGACCAAGGAGACCCGCAAGCTTCTTTGCACTGTAGGCTATTGTTGAAACTTGCCATGGACAGTGTGAGAACGACCTATGCGGGAGTACTTTGAGGAGAAGCGTAGACAATGAGTAAAGGGGTGCATGATAATGATACGTGCCTATAGGTGTTGCTCTGTGGGCTTATGGGTTGCCTCGTGTCACATCCTATGTTCTCGAGAATAAAGGAAAGGATGAGCGAGGCTTGATCCGTGGAGGCAGGTTGAGATGCAACACTGAGAAGAACAAAGTTGTTCCACCAGTCGTCTATTATTTATACTATGAGGTACAGGGCACGGACCATGTAAACCAGCCTACCCTAAGGTACATGAGGTAGCCTCGTAGCTTTATATCATAGATAGCATAAATAGCTAACCAATAGCAATAAAGGAGTGGAACGTGGTACTGACCATGTGTATGCCGTGAGGCAGTCTAGACCACTGATGTCATAGATACTCGCTATGATCACATGATGGGGGGCGGCTATGTGGGGAGGTCATGACCGTCATGTGACACGATAAGATAAGGGAACGATCATGGGCGGCTATAAAGAAGCGCTGGGTATGGGCGCTAAGAGAAAGGCGAAGTGGCAGTTGACGAGGCGCTTGGGAACTATAGCTCGGGAACTAGCGAGAAAGCTAGGGAACAAAGCAAGGTTCATTAAATTAATGTAGTGAACACTATCGGGGAGCCTTGGAAGGCGGTGAGTAAGAGGTTGCGGGTACTAGTGTATGTGCCTACAGTGGGTTCGCTAGCTGGCGATGGATGCCAGTCATGTGCTGATCTCGAGAATAAGGAGATGAGAGCGAAGCTCAATCTGACAGTGGATGCGAAGGATCAACACCAAAGAGAACTAGACTGGGGGTTTAGGACTCTAAGGTCATATATTATATAGTACTCTATGATGTGCACGGACCACATGAGGGCCAGCACTGTACTACACTATAACTATATCGAGAATAAGTAAGGGCTATACGAGAATATAACTATAAGGGGATATTAATAGTCCCACGATCATGTGCAAGTCACATGACCTGTCAATAAGTACTCCTCCATGAATAAAGAGAGAAGACTAGAAAGGAGGATGTCACCGGGTAGACATTGTGATGCGAGACTAGCAATAAAGCTAGGTTAGGAACCGAAGTTCGCAACACAGTGGAGAAATGAAGTGCAATGGAAATCAAATGACAACTTGGATCATCATGAGCAAGCCAGCTTTGAAGTTAAAACTGAGCTTAAAAGCAATGAAATTCGAAATTCCCACCACTGGCAGTCCCTGGACCCTGGAAAGTTGAAACAACAATGAACAATAACAAACGACGATGAAAGACTGAACAAAATGCATGTTATGGTCTGCACGGCATTCCAAATTTAAAGCCACTGGTCAAACAACTTGTCAAACAGTAGAAGTTAGGATCAACACAGACTATGATATCTTATCATATGTGTACTATTAAGAATCAAAATATCTGTGTTGGGACTGCAAATCCGATTATATGGCCCCACATTTCTGGCCCCTAGGTTCGACATTGAGCGAGTTGATTATGCCACCATCGGAACAACACATGCACGTTTCTGCCATCAGGACCCTTGCCCTTAATGTTGCCCCAGTGCTTTGATAGATCCATGTCCTCGGGTTCTTCCTCAAGTCCGAAACTTGCATGGCGAGTTCTCGAGTGGGAGCAAGGATCGGCCTGAACTGTTTCAGCCAAGCGGATGATATCCCGGTAACTGAAAGACCTAACACTGTGTTCCTCAAGCTCTTTCAATCAGACCTGGAGTCCAATGGTATGGATACCTCATCGATGAGTAGCCTCAGGTCCCACAACTTGTTTGCTCAAGGAAGCCTTGTTTCGACCTGTTGCCATCATTCAATGTGAGAGTGCCAACTGTTACGATTGTCTCCTAGGTTCTCTATGTACCTCTTTTCTCTTTCCTTCTGCTACACTTATCGCCTTTACCTTGTATTCACGATGTACCATAGACCTCGGGCGATTTCGCGTCTCGTTCCACATCGCTGACGGTCCTACTTCTTCCTATCTCCCGTCCCTGTTCCTTCCGTCTCCTTCCGAGTTTTCCCGATCCTTCTGACTCATAATGACACCATCACTTTGTCATTTGTATTACTGATCCTCCGCAGCTTCTTAATCATCCATACTGCGTATGACGCGTCCCTTCCTTGCGATTCCTTCGCATTCCATCTCTTTAGTATATATAGAATACTCTCTCGTTTTGTAACCCTAAGCTAGAGCTACTTGGAATATCATCTGAGTCTCCTGCATCTCCTCGAGTCCTTCGTCTCTCAGTACCTTCGAGCCTCTGCCCTCTTCGGGTGTGACCTTAGTCTTCGAGTCTTCGAGTGAAGCGACTCTTCGTGAGATCCTCCTCGTCGTACCCTCAGTCCTTAGTCTTCGGGTCTCGCCAGGTGTTACGTCTGCTCGACCAGCCTTCGTCTTGGTCTTCGTCTCCAAGTCTACGTCCGACCCTATCTGGGCCAGCTGTAACACCAACGGGAGCACCTGTGATTGGATTGGAGTGGGGGAGGTGCCATCATTCAGAGCTACTGGCACATATTCGACATTGCAGAAGGGGTGGATCAGGAACATACATTTTGAGTCATGAATGATACCTGGTCAAGCTCGACATTGTCGGCGGTGGACCATCTGCATTCTATGTCACCTTGTGCCTGCTGTCCCCGAGCCTTGTGCTCATACTGACCCTCATCATCATTCAGAGTTCATGTATTCAATATCTCTCGTTCGGAGTCATAACTCGGTCTCTCCGTTTCATGCCAGAGTCATGTCCTTTGACTTCAATCACAAGAACTTCCATAGCTTGTTGGAGCTCAAACTGGTTGGAAGCCGTGGATGGGGAGTGTGAAGCTGCGGCTGTGCATAGCATTTGCCTCGGCTCGGCTACTGCTGGTAGTGTTGCCGGAACTCCAGTTTTTTATTAGCTCCAAGCCATAGTTACCGGTAGTTCGAGCCGAGTCGCTGATAGCCAAGCCATGGCATAAGCCATGCACAGCCTCAGCTCCCTGGCTGCAGAGAGCAGCTTTAGCTGGCTGGAAGCTCTCACGCTCACTCTCTAACCACTCATCCACACACTATATTGGTGCATTATTCACGTTTCATGGTGATTATTGAATATCGTTCATTCAGCAGCACCACGCCGGCAGCAGTGAGCCTGTAGCTGATCAAGTCAGATGACACCGTGCCATCACACAACCTTCTACACAGCCTCTCATCAGCGTTCAGTTGGTACCTCTTTAAATCAGTCGCTTATTTCATCCATTCTATGAAGCCTTCTTTGTCCAGATTATCAGACTCCTTCAATTCCATGTGGATTGTTACAACTTGCCCCTCTAGCCCCTATCTTTTTCCTTCTTCTAGTCTTCCCACAGTCCTCTTGAGTCTTCCCACAGCCTTCCCGAATCTCCCTGAAGTCTTCCCGAGTATTCCCAAAGCTGTCCCAACTCCTCTGACCCCTTGTCTCTCTAAGTCTCTCTTGTCTCTCTAAGTCTCTCTTGTCTCTCTATGACTCGCTTGACTATATTAGATGTCCCCTGTAATTCCCACAATCCTCATCTTGGTCTACCTACAGTATTGCTTGCTAGCCTCATCTTTGCCATGCAATAAACCAGTTGCTATCAAGGCTGTCACTCCTCGACAACGAAAATGTTTCTTGCACCACCCATTTCAACCTCGCCATCGAAGGCGAAAATACTGTTATCCCCGACTTCTGCCTTGATTTATGCCCACTTGAACCTCCTGGGACTCATGCAATTCCGTTTTGGATTGGGAGTCTGGGCTTAGCAAACATCCCTCTGTTCCCCTGGGGCCCTTCTTGTTGGATGAACTGTGAGCTCAGCTTGTTGCGTTTATTGTTGCAGATGATCAGGTATGTTCTGTTTCCTATTTCAATTAGTTGAATGCACCAAATTCCATCAGCTCTTCCTCTTCCTCTGTCAAGACCTCAAGAATTCTGACATTCCACACCGCACAAAGCTCAGTGAGGACATCATCAAAGCCTGGAATTGTCTATCTCTTGGACCGGTCCAAGACCACTGCGAAAGTAAACCATTCCCCCTACATTGCCAATGAGTCGACTGACATTTCTTGCTAATAGGTGGGCCATTTTACCTTGGACAACACAATTAACAACAAGACATCTTGAGATCTTGCCACTTTACGTGGGCGAGATGGACTTAGCTTCCGACCATCTTATCATGTGTTTTCCACATGTCATCCACATTTATAACCCACACTATCAAGAGCTTCACTGACACCAATCTTGACACCATCTCACAAGCCTGGATAGATGCTTTCCCCGACTCCCATGAGGCGCAAGAAGCATATGCGGAAGCAGTTCAATTGGATCCCATTGTGATGCCAGGTCGCATCATCGTCTGAGTAATTCATGTGTCTGGCTTATGTCATGATGAGTTCATGGATATCGTCAAAACCAGCAACCTCAAAAATTGGTTCAAGGGTCCCACAGGTGATATAGAGCGAGTACCTGAACTCGAGCTATTGCGTGATGTTAAAACCCGCTGGGACTCTACTTACTCTATGATCAACCATCTCAGAGGCTTGCGTCTGCTGTCTGGTATGTACATTGATGGGTTCGATATGATTGGCTCACTCATTTACTCTTTAGGCCCTCAACTACTTTCTCCCGCTGCCTAATCAAAAGGAGCTGGAGGGATATGATGACTGTATGTAATGTTATGTTGTTTCGGCATGTGAGACAGTCAGTTTAGTACATCTGGAAGCCTTCACCGAAAACATCTCGGCATAACTGAGCATTCTGATTTACTATTCTGAAATCTCCCTTCTAATACACTAGTAATCAATAAACTTGCTTCGGAAAATTACTGTATGTAATGTTCTGTTATTTCAGCATGTGAGACAGTCAGTTCAGTACATCTGGAAGCCTTTGCCGAGAATATCTCAGCATAACTGCACATTCTGATTCATTATTTTGAAATTTTCCCTGATAACACTCTAGTAAGGAACAAACTTGTTTCAGAAAATTACTGTATGTAATGTTCTGTTATTTTGGCATGTCAGACAGTCAGTACAGTACATCTGGAAGCCTTCGCCGAAAATATTTCAGCATAACTGAGCATTCTAATTTACTATTCTGAAATTTCCCTTCTAACACTCTAGTAAGGAACACACTTGTTTCGGAAAATTACTGCATGTAATGTTCTGCCCATCTCGGCATAATTACAAACAGGGTTATAGATATGTAATGTAAACTGTGTAACTGGTATACTTGCTTCGGCAATCACTGCGGAAACGGAAAAATAATCTGTGGAGAATAGGTTATGATTAACGGCGAAATGACAAACAAATCAGACTTGGACTGACTCGTGTAAGAATTGTGATTAGGTTTTGAAGTGTTGAGTAAATCCTTGGTAAATCAGACTCGCAAGAGACAAAGGACCGGACCTCGTTTTAATCGTCCTCCAGCTCTAAGAAGTGATTCCCAAGTCGGAATAGATTACATTTCCCATTCAAATACATTGCAAATCTGTTCCCAAACAACTAAGAACAGATGATCTTTTACTACTTTTAGAAGAAGAAGATCGCATCCTGCTTCCAAAAATGTGTCCCCAGCAACCAGAACCCACCCTGCTCCTCCTCTCCTTGCATCTCCATGTATACACCCCATGGCCCTCAACCACAGAGGCGTCCTGGAGGTGCTCCAGTTGGACCGCACCCAATAGGAAGCTCGGATGGACTTGGAGATCACCCATGTCTTCACAGTGGACAGGCCCGAGTCAACGTCTAGACTTCCACAACCAAGGTTCTGGGCTAGGAGTAAGCCATCTGTTGCTGGTCGCCGGTCCCTTGAACAACGCTCTCACCCGTTTTTCTCAGCTTAATGACAGAAACAACTCTCGATTCCCTGACCCACAGAATTATCCTTGGCGAGGGGAACTTCAGAAACCCATTTGGCCAGCGTCCACAGACACCATACCTAGGAAGTCGTCAACATCATTTTTTTGATCAAGGAAACCATTCACTGTCACAAGGGGAAACACCGTTCGGTGACGAATATCCGAGTCCTCCGTCATCCTATTCCGGTTCACATTCAAGCAGCCATCCACCTCTGACAACCCAAGGATACCGTGGCTCGCAAGGAAGTATTGACATACCTTCACGTGAAGAGTTTTCCTCCTTATCCACTCAGCTCGACCATCTGTCTGGAGCGATTTCGGAACAACAGGACATCAATCATCACCTCGAAAAATCTTGAATGAAGACCTTACCACGTGTCTTGACGCCATGGAAGCTGAGCTCGCAGCAACTCGAGAACAGCTCGCCAACTCTTCAAAGACAAAACCTGGGAAAGATGGCAGCAATAAACATTAGTGTTTTAATTTACCATATTTGTAAGCAACCGGACCCGGACCGGTTATCTCAAAAGCTGTAATTTTCACGACCGGACCAAAACCTCAGACAACCGGTTGTTGTAGGGTTGCCCTGCTCGGTTGCAGTCGGTTGCAACCAGTTATGTGCAAGACCGGTCGGCAATCTAGTGCAACCGCAGGCAACGTGCAGTACTCGTGTTGAAAACTATATAAAGATTTTATTTTTTGACAATTGTGTCGGAGTAGACTACATCCCATCCTCCATTGCTATACTACCTACTGTGACTATGCCCTCTCGCACCGAACGTGTTCGCCGCCCGACCGAGAAAGCAGCATTAGCGCCACAGTTGAAGTGTGCCCCCAAAAGCACATGTTCTCGACCGCCGAAGTCCAAGGCTGCTGAAAGGAAAGGCTGCAAGCGACCAGCAGTATCGGACGAAGATTCAAAATCATCCAGTCCTGCAGAAGAAAGCAGTGAGGACGACCAACATAGACCGCGGAAGCCAAAGAGTGTGCGCCGTGAGCGGCAGAAGAAACGTGCCCGGCAACGCTCACCTGAAGATATGGATGTCGATCCTGATATTGTACTGGATATTGAGCAGGTAGATTTGTCTTTGAGAGCACCAACCCCGGCAACCGTTGGGGATTCAAACGATGTAAAGTAGCTGTGACATACTCGGCATTGGAAAATAAGTAATAAGTACTAATGTTTGCGACACTAGGACAATAGCGATGAATTAGAAGAACAACACCGTGCCAATATTCCAGACATGGTGGTACCGAAGAAGGCGCAAGCAGACGATTTGCTTACCATATTCACGGACAGATACGGTACGGTGAGATTCTGCCATAGCGATGGCAAAGTTGAGGTGTTGAAGGGGCGCTGGTGCAACGAGTGTCGGTAAGCCATTTAATCAAAAGTATTGGGCGTAAGGCACTCACCTGCGGTGTCAGGAAGGATGAGAAATTCATGCAGAAGCATGGGAAACGCAAGGTGTTCCACCTCGGCTCCAATTCCTTGTGTCGCCAGCACATCCGATGCCACTTCGACATATATAAGATGAGGTGCGAGGAACAAGGAATAAAGACTCACCACCATGCCACCAGGATGCTTGAGAAGACCACGGCGTCGACGTTGAAGGGGCAAACGAAACTGGATGCACTCGGGTTTGCAAAGGGACCAAAGGCTCCTGAGTTCAGCCAAGATGAAGTCTTGAAAACGGTTGCCAAGTTCATAATATGGGACGACCAGGTAGAGTCTTCAATAGAACTGGTAGTGTGTGATGTCGGACTGAATTTGGTCATCCCAGAGCTTATCGCTACCCAGCAAGTTAGTGTTTCGCAACTGCCTTGTGGCAATGCGTCCCAATTTAGTAGTCAAGGCCGACTTACCTACCTCGCACGATGTCGCTACTTTCGTTCACAATTCATTTTCCAAATTCCTTCATGACCTCAAGACAAGCATCCAAGTGAGTTTTGTTTTTTTTTTTCTTGAGTTCTATCCCTTAAATACTTTATTTTTCAGTCGAAACAAGCCGGTTGTGTCTCGACAACCACTGACCTCTGGTCTGTGAGTCAGACAAAGGCCTCATTCATGGGGTTAACCGCGCATTGGATCGAATCGAACGCTCAAACTTCGACTTGGATTCTTCGCAAAGAAGTCATCGCTTTTTGGGCCATCTCGGGACCTCACGACGGCGTCAACTTAGGACGCTATATCATTGGGCTGTGTGAACGCATTGGAATCATTGATGGCTACTCCAGCAAGGTATCGTTTTTGTTTTTTCTTTGTCGTTTTGTGTTTCTGCTCCCTCTAATCTACGAACAGTTGTTTTGTATTACCGCGGACAACACAAGCAACAATGACACGGCGACCCAGAAGATCGAGGGGATTCTCGACCGACGAAACATCCACACTTTCCAAGCCGACCAACACCGACTCCCCTGCCTTGTGCACGTCATAAACCTCGCCATCGTTGCCCTCATGTCTGAACTCACGAAGACCTCTGCCGCTGAGAATGCGAATGCTATCTGGGACTTTGACCCCAGTCTACTGGGGAATCGCGTCCTTGGCGATCATCTCGATGTCGTCGCCACCATACGTACTCTAACCGTCAAGATACAGGCTTCCGATCAACTTATTACCTATTTCAACCGGCTTCAAAACGATTGTGGTATCGACTCAGAGAATCCACTTGTCATTCCCCTCCACAGCAAGATTCCCTGGGGGACAGCTGATAAGATGCTCGAGCGCGCATATCTACTTCGTCAGGTAATTCCGAGTCGACGTGCAGGTGAACCCAGCAAACGCATACCTTGGTCCGCCTTCGCCTTCAAGCCTGCCGATTGGGAGTGTGTCAAGGATATACACCTCGTCGTGTCCGATGCAAACGCTATCCAACATATCTTAGGACAATCTCTCCCTTTCTCCCAGCATTGAGGATATATCTGTGTTAGATTTTAAGGAGATGTGGGCTCGTGACACCGAGATGGATGGGTGGAATGACTTCGACGAGACCATGGTAGTTTAGTTACGTTCATTGCTATGTAGTATGTACAAGTTTCCTTCAAGCAGGCCGGTATGTCAACAAGTCTTGACGTGAACCGGTTAGGACTGGTTGTAAATAGGTTTTTTGAAGCTGTCTGAAACAAGGCAACCGCAACCGGGTGCTTTGTCAGATGTAACGGACCGACAAACGAGGTCCGGTTGCAACCATTGTAAGTTCGGTTCGGTTACCGGTCTTTTTCCGGTCTTTTTCCGGACCTGCAAACACTAATAAACATCCGGCTCTAAAGGTCAGTTGTATTCATACCGAGTACTGAATGGCGGTGACTCCACTTTCTGTATAGTGTGTTGTACACCCATTGTTTGTCAGCTTTTGCGGAATCAAGTGGCAAGAACTCGGCAAGACCGAGCGCGTTCAAGAATTTCTGGCTGTCCAGCCACTTGGCAATGGAAAACCTTTCGAAGAAGTCGATGGTATCAAAATCTGGCACCCAAACTTCAAGGGCACCATAACTGAATCTGTAAACAAAATCTTTCTTGAAGCTTTGGTCAAAAAAGTCAGGGATGACGAGATGGTGAGTAACTGTGTTCGGGGTGGCTATGAGTACTTACCTATGATAATAATACAGGCATCAGTGAGCAAAAAAAAATCTAGGCGAGATACCAGATGATGATTTCAAAGACTCGCTCATCAGAAGCTATGCAACAACGTACTTTAGAAATATCCACAAGAGTTTCACCACACACAGTGACCCGGCAAAGGCTGTGAAGTTGATACAGAGTAACATAAAGAATCATCAACAGGAACGCCGTTCAAACGTAAGCGTTGCTTCATCCTCTTGAAGCAGTAAGCAAACTTACAACATCCTTGAACTTCAGCTTGCGATGAAACGGCGCAAAGCTGCCCAGCAGTTTGAAAAAGAGACCGGACTAAAGGATGCCCTGGCCATGATAGATACCGACTTTTGCTCAGATAATTTGACATGTAATGAAGACACCCTGAGCAATGACTTATGAGAACGTCAGCCTGCCAAGAAGAAACAATGCACCAAGATTTCTAAGAAACCTGCCAAGTCAATCTGGGATGCGCCGCTGTTAATTCGCTGAAAAAACTGGTCGCGACTCGACCCTAAGTTGGGGACCTCAAACTCACCCAGAGTTAATTTCAATGTCCGACAGGTAGGACGTAGTAGATACTCAATAGACGGCCTGCGAGCATGATGATAATCTCGGTGTGGATCATCTCGGTGTGAAGATATTGGTGTGGTGAAGATCTCGGTGTGAAGGCAGATTATATTTCTTGGTGTACGATTCTCGGTGTAGGTGCACATCCAATAAGAAGGTTGGTATTATAGCAGTGTAAGCAGTATACAAAACTAGTCTCATCAGGAAAACAGCACATTGCTTATTGCCAATTATTGTACTTTTCATTTTAAGTGCAAAAATAGGCACAAAGCAAACAAAGTATAAATTTTTATACAAAGATACAATAAGTACAATGATTATACAGTGGTACGTTACACATTATGTTCCGATCATCACTGTCTAACTCCTCATAAGCAACCGTGAGCGCCTGAAGTTGACTCCGAACTTTGTCGTAATGGCGACAAGAGCGATGCTAAAAACAATGTCAACGAGAAGAAGAACGGGACCAAAGAATGCCTTACGTCGAAGCGGTCAAGTAAAGGCCATAAGCAATGGCATACGAGAAAATTTCTGCCAGATCCCAGGCATCCGGTGTCATCGAGGGCAAGACAAGATCAACGAACAGCATCATGATGGTACCATCATTCAGCAAAGCTATAATTAGGACCATGAAAGGAGGGAAATTGAACTTCAATGCGGATGCCAAGATAGCGAAGCAGACGACAATACGGATGGTGACAGCACAAGCATAGATCAAGTAATTGCGCATACGTTGGAAGATGATCCGCAATCCACGAATGGCGTGGACAATGGTAGACAAGCCTGGCTCGGTCAGCACAATATCAGCAGCACCGCGTGCAGCATCCATTGCACCCTCAACTGCAATACCGACATTCTTGCGGGAAAGCGCTAGAGCATCATTGGCACCGTCACCAGTCATAGCACACTTGAAGTGTCCCAAACCCTGTAACCATCTTGACCTTGACACCAAGAGCGATGGCGTCGTCGATAGTCTGTTTAGTGTCATCCCGAGGGGGGTCAAAGATGGCGAGTTGAAGACCAATCAACTCGAAAGCGTTGCCCTCCGCTTCTGGATCGTCTCCCTCCAACTCCTCATAAGCCTGACTCGGAGCAACCGCGAGCGCATGAAGACCACATGTCACTGGTGAACTCCTCAACATCAGACTCCAGCTTGTTCTCGATTTCGTCCGTCTTGTTGCGAGTGCAAAGCTCAATGATGATACCCGTCATACCCTTGGTGACACGCTTCACTGACTTCCCAGACGACTCCTCCAGGTAGGTTATTTCCGTTCGCTTGTCCGACACGGGATTGAACGGCTTGAAATCCAATAGTTTGATGCCAGCACGAGCGCGAGAAGTATCGCCGAGAGCGCTGACAACGGAAGAATCGATTGCATCCTGGTTTTCAGTACAAGAGGCGTATGTGGCAAGCAACATGACGTTGTCGGCAGAGAATGGACCATAGGTGCGGATGGTAGCCTTGTCGATGGTGAGCTTCATCAGGGAAAACCTCTGGCTGATAATTGTTACAAATACAATGTATTTTCAAGTATTTCTCATATTCTCATGTTTTTTCTGATAATTTCATGTTTTTATATCAACCTATGGCAGATAGAACATATAATCTGTTGTAATTAGTTGCAATAAGTTGTATTTCCAAGAATTTCCAAGTATTCCTAGTAATTGTTGATAATTGGATGTAATGCCATACTGCAGTACTAGTATACAGTCTACACACAAGTACTTACTTAATATCACGATTCACGACTGTGTGTGACACAGCCTTGTTTTTTCTTCAAGTCATTTCATGCTCACACAAAGTGTTACCATCACGAAATCTATGATGTTTTGAGATACCACTATCTGACACTATCTGACCCTATCAATAATGGAAAATCACCCAAAAATATCATTCTGACACAGCATATGAGCTGGTCTTATATGTGCTGGGTGCAGTGATACAACACAGCATTCTCAACCAGAGTGGTTACAATGTCATCAGCCCTACCAGCACCTGTCAGATTGAATGATCAACAGTAGTTTCTGCCATAGATATCTAGGATTATGTGTCATGATGAGGATTACAGTAATACAAACTTAGACATGCAATTAGCCAATGCAATCCAAGTGAGATCAGTGGTCATGAATACCATTTATTATGCAATTTATCAGGTCAAACATTCATTAATGAAATGGCAATTTCAACCAGCACAAGGCCTAATGCTATATTTTATCATGCCCAGCTTGATGACAAACATGACATGTTTGAGAAGATAAACCTTGTATATAAATATTACACAATCAAAACATTGATATATCTGTGGACAAACATGGTCATGTTTCACAACCTGAAAAAGCTGGACTGTAGCTTCCTGGTCAGTATGGATGTTGTGGAGATGACAATATGTAACTTAAAGATTATGGGTGGAAACTACACACACTATGTCATAATTCAGTGATGGGTGGCAATATCAACAGCTTGATGACAAACATGACATATTTGAGAAGATAAACCTTGTGGATAAATATTGCACAATCAAAACATTGATATATTTGTGGACAAACATGGTCATGTTTCACAGCCTGAAAAAGCTGGACTGTAGCTTCCTGGTCAGTATGGATGCTGTGGAGATGACAATATATGACCTTCAGAAAATGGGTTGAAACTATACACACACTATGACATATCCTGTTCAGAATGAAAATTCTCTCCATGTGTGCAGGGGTTGACCCAGACAGTCACATCTAGCAGAGTGCCAGTCAAGGAGATCAACTCAACCATGAGAGAACATTTCAGTTGTGACAGAATGATCAAGTTGTTCAGAACAAATCTCTCTGCTACATCTACTACATCAGTTGATCTGAATGGCCATTCTTAGTGAAATGAAAAGTCATGAAAAGCAGACCCACCATGATAGACCCTTTCACTGGCAGCAGGATTATTTCATTATTCAAAACAGATCATCCCTAAATGTCTGTGATTGTTGGTCTGGGTAGTCACACTTAGCTAAGTGGAAAGTTGTGGAAATCCAATCCACCTTGGCAGAGCCTTTCAGGAGCAGCAGGATGGTTGTATTGTTCCTTCCCTCTACATCTGTGGCAGTTCATCTGGATAGACATACATAGCTGAGTGGCAAGTTGTGGAAATTGAATCCACCTTGATAGAGCTTTTCAGAGGCATCAGGATTGTTGAATTGTTCAGAACAGGCCTTCCCTGGACATCTGGTCCAAATGGGCATGCTTATCTGAGTGGCAAGTTGTTGAGATTTGAACCCACTGTGATAGACCCTTTCAGTGGCAGCAGGATGATGGTGCAGTCCTGAACAGGCCTTCTAGAGAATCTATCTCTCAAAGTCAAAATCAACAGCAATTGGTTGAACTTGGTTCAAACGGTCATATGAATGGGAAGTGTTGGAATGGGACCCACCATGATAGATACTTTCAGTTGCGGCAGAATGATGATCCCATGTAGTTCAAAGTAGACTTGTTTCCTGGTCTGTTGAACGTACAATGCGCTAGGCCTGCTAACTTGTCAAATAGCCAGAAGTCTTAGGTCTTATAAGTATCACATGATCATATCAATTCAATAGAAACAAAGAGATAGACGTGAAACAACAATATTATAGCTAGACGGTCATATTTGTCGCCCGGTCATTGTACTCTGCTCTCTTCTCCCTAATCCTCGCCAGCGCACTATTTTTGGATGGTAGACGCTCCGTTTCAGAATAAAGCGGGAATACTTGCCTAGTATTGATAATCAGAAAAGATGCAGAATGATAAAGTGAAGACCCACCGATTCCACCAAATCAAAAGCTGGTCGACTTCATCCCTCTCATCCGAATCATGAAGTAACTCCAAGATGGAATTATAGAAACGTTCAGAATCCGTGATCAAGTCTGTGCGGGAGAAGACTTGTGCAGAAGATAAGGCAAAACGCGCCTTGCAGAGAATAAGTACAAGTTTGTATGCACAGAAAATGAACCCACCTGGGTAGCGACATATGCAATAGAAGCCTTTGTCACACAGTGCATACCGTGAATGCGAGCATTTCCTGATCGAGTAGCCTTGGGCTCCTGATCTACGGAGCTCGGAGAAGTAAAAACATGCTTGAAGGCCTTGATCAACAAGTAAGCGCCATGTAACGTAGTAAGGAAAACACTTACGGACACGAGAAGGCCACTCCTCAATAGTCCGTTCCATGGATCGTCAGAATCGTACATGTAGTTGGCAAATAAGAAAACTGGCCACTGGTCGCCAGAAACCTGAATTTGTCCACCGACTAACTTCGCCTTGATACTATTGAGCATTTTCAACTTACCAGGTTTAGACGCTAATCACAAAATACACCTACTCCGTGTTAGCCCAATCTAGTCCGGCAGGGCAGAGAAGCGCTCCCATGCGCTCGTGGTTGAAACCGCGGCCGGACTTCACGTTGCGCGGGATGTGTGGATTCAGGCTTTGACCCTTAGGTGTAATCCAATCGATGATGGCGCTTTTCATGCCTTTGGTGTCGTCGGCTCTTGCACCATTCGCACCTTTCTGGATCTGTTGCGATTGAGTGAGCATCATTATTAATGTACATAAATACCACAAACCAAATCTGCTATGCGAATCACCTCATCCTCCGATGATTCCATGAGCCTCGCCTCCAATCCAGGCACTATCTTTAGCAGTTCGCGGAATACCGCAAGTTCCCGTCGCTCACTTAGTAGATCATATCTGTGTGAATAATAACAACCCGGAAGAATGGAATGTTGACTCACTGAGAAGTTATGGACTCTGGGGTCTCATCTGATCGTTCACCCATCATCACAATACCATTGGTGATGAGGGTCTGAATGTTGCAAAATGTATGCACCGCTCTGCCAAAGTGACGGCCGTGGTGCACCAAAGGATCCTGCGTAGTGCTAGCGAGGAGTCAGCTTCACTCGTACATATAGGATGATACTAACGGTCTCTTCCTAGGACCCAACTCCAGGGCATTCGGATACGCGCGCTTCTGTCCAGAGGAAACTGGTGCGCCAGACTCTTGCTGGTCACTGGCTGACATAATGCGCTTGGCACTCAGTAAAAAAGAAAGGGCTGAAGGGGGAGTGAGGGAGTGGGGGATGTGTGCTGGTGATCGCTCGATTCTCCATCGCACCTTTATACCGTCGGGCAAAGACTTCGGGAATTTCTTGAACGTATAAGCCGCGTGAATTTTGCTCACGTACGACCGAATTTCCCATTCAACTCATCGACAGAGTCACGTGACGTATAAGCCGCGTGAATTTTGCTCACGTACGACCGAATTTCCCATTCAACTCATCGACGAAGTCACGTGTGGTGCGAATTTCCACGATTGTCACCGCGCACACGTCGCTCTCAGGCGAGTTATTGATTATACGATTATACGTATACATTTCCAAGTTATTATTCGATAACGATTCCAAGACCATTACTCAAAGAAAGTACATTGATGCCTTTGCATCAAAGAATCCCTGCCCCAATTGGAGTCAGGGATGGTGAAGTACATAGTAATCGTACTACAGCGTACATAACGAACAACAATAATTGATATGCCGATTCACAACTTGAATCTGCCAATGCATATTCACAATGAAGAGGCTCGGAATTATCATGTAGGGCACGCACGTTTCCAAACGATAAGATATAATATAAAATTGTCAATAAAACGGACAACTTACCTGACCCTTGCCCTTGGGTACAGCGCAGGTCATAAAGGTGACGCTGGAAACGGTTTTCATATATCTTCCGACTGCGTTATCATGGTCCCCGATGTCGTAGTGCGTATCATAGAAGCGGATGGTCTCCTCGAAACCCTGGTCCTCGACCATGAACGAGCAGTGCTTTTCTAGATCACACTGTGCTGCAGTTAGGAGAAGCAAAGTTGCTTTCTTCTTCTCCAATGCACCCTTGACCATAGCAGATCGCTCATGAAGGGAAAGGCGTTTATTCCGAGGTAAAATCTGGGGAAGATAAGCTATGATATTCTCGATGGATCCGAAATGCGGGAGACTCACCAATCTGCCCTTGGCCGCATCCAAGATCGCTCTTTCCACAGCAGAGGTATTGTCACCGCTAGTACGTTTGACTCGACAAGATAAAGGCAAGGGAGGAAAATGAGGAGAGCCGGTGTCCAGCGTCGGGGACGGCAGTGGGTCATGAAAGTCGGGTATTGGGGAGGAAATGCCATTGGCGGGAATTTGCTACACTAAGTACTGTAGATTGTACGTGTTTCTCACGGTTTACGTTGACGTGGTAATCTAGTCGAAATCTATATCCCTGATTGCTGTGGTTGGCGGGTGCACGATGCCACAGAAGCCAAGTGACCATAACCGAATGGACACCGCTTCGATGGAGTCAAGGATATCAATGATACAAAACATATTTCGCACTTTGATCTGGAGTTCGACAGCTGATTACCGTCTTCTGTTTATTTTCAAGTCATACCGTTCCGTCCGAGCACTACAAAAGGAAAGGGTAGTTTTGCTCGTATCAACTGGATCTACAAAAAAAGACTCGTATGAGTTTCAATCAAGTCACTGGAGAAGTCCGGAAAACAAGACAGACTTTGGAACACATGACAGAGATCCGGAGGAATGGAATCCTGTAATGCGAACGAAACACACGGCGCAGCTTCGAGTCGGAGTGAATATGCGGGTGCGAAAGGTCGATGGTCTTCGACAGTACTCACAAGTGGTGATTCTCGTGCGACTCCCGAGATGAGAATCAAAGGGAAGGGTAGTTTTGCTTGTATCACCTCGATCTACAAGAAAGACTCGTATGAGTTTCAATCAAGTGGAGGGGTCTACGAAGGGAAACTGCTTGCAACGGAGGAGCGACGACAGCATTGGGAAAGCCTTCGTGGGGTTGAGTTTCATACGAGATGGCCGTCATCTTAGCCACAGCTTCCATCGTATACGCCAGTCCATCCCCCTTGGGCCCATGGTCACGACCACCCGCTGTTGTAAGGCGAGCAGCTCTGCCTCATTCACAATCGAGTGACGCTCCGCGTATCACTTCGTAGTGAACGACACTGACATCGTCCCGACTAACTGGATACCGTGACAATCGAGCTGCAGGTAGAACATCATGTCGCGCGTCTCCGCGTGTCCCCTTTCCTCGTTAGACTGGGTGTGCGTGGCCATTCTACGCGGCATCGCCTGATCATTCTTAATCTCCAAAGGGCCTCTGAAAAATAAATAAATGCGAAACAACGGTCAGCGTCCCATGCAGAACACCCAACACCTCGCATCACGCGCACCGAAAGAGTACCAAGTTACCCTCTATAATCCACCGCGTACTTTGCCAACGACTCGAACGTTTGCGACGCAGGTGGTACCGTGGTCGACGGACATAGCGCAAATGTGTTACTAGCGGGAATAGACATGGTCGGCGTCTGCAAAGTGAGGGAAACATCCTGGAAACCACAAATGTTGGTTCGGTTCGGTAAAAGCCGAACGCGCACGCTCAAAGCTACTCACTTTACTTACGTAATTTGCCATCGCGTTGAATGACGGGCCCAGCCTGCCAGGCCTAACTTCGGATAAACGCAACTACGTAGACTAGTCGATCTTGAGTCAAGATACACTGCCTGAAGAAAAGTCGTAATTACAACTGAGTATGCGGCCGAATTTGGGAATAACAATGGATAGCTTTGCGTACTAGTCCTACCACTTTGATTGCCCCAAGTTTTATCACCGTCTTATCTCGTTGACAAGGAAAATGAAGCTTGAAATTCCGATAGTTTGAAGGGCGGCCGTAGCAGCTTGTCGATAAAGAGATATTTGCAAGATCAATCACTTATCGAAAGAAGAGACGAATTCAAATGGATTAGTTAGTGTGAGACAACCTCGCATTACTCGCCAATCACTAGATACATATGTTCAAGGTCCATCTGTTTCATTCCCGTTCTCACAAATAATCAAAGCGTCAAACTTATCGCCGTCATGTCAATATCCGATTCCACGACGAGATGGCAAGTCTACAGCATGAGTGAGCTTGCAAGCCAGTCACAGACCGCCCTTCATCACCTGCACGAAATTGTTCTCCCGTTGTCCAAAATTGGGTCTCTTTCCCTTAGCCGTGGTGGGATGGTCGAATCTACTAACTTCACGAATTTGTCCAGGACATCCCCGGTAAGAATGTGCTTTCGAAAATCCTCGTGTCTCGTCAGGACATCCCAGAGAGCAACCGTTCTGGGATTATACTGATGTCTGTGTTCTCCCAAAACGTTACTGACCAATTTCTTTGCATCATTGAGTATTCTTGAATCTATCCTATCCTGCGAGGGTTCCTTCGGGTCGCAGGCTGTAACGAATACCATACATAATGAACACTTGGAGACTAAGAAAGGCAACTCACCCTCGGAGTAGGCGACGATGGCAATAAGCCTAATAAATGGCACACACTCGCTGTCGTGAATGATGTTCAGAAATTTTGTATGCCAGTCAGGAACGTCTCTAATGCGGCGCTTCCCCTCGTCTAAAGGCGGTGGAGTAAATATTATGTATCGAAATTTGTACAGAGGTGGAACGTACAGAATCGCAGCATGAATAACAATTTGTCAAGGCACTCTTTCGCACCCAGTCGTCGTCGACTCAAAGAGTTCACCAGCTCTTGCGCTTCGATGTCGCCGAACATATATGTCTCCCAGAAAAGTTTGTCCAGCTGAGCGTCTTCGGGAGTTCCATAGTACACCATAGATATATCAAAACCTGTTCCCCGTGTCGCTACTGGCTTATACGCGTTTGCGTACAAAATTGAAGCGTGAACCTTTTGATGGGGCATGATGAGACGTGGTTCCGACCAATGTACGCTACAAAGTGCAAAGTCAACAATATGGAGTAGCGTGCCGGGTGCAAGTCTCACCGCGGAACATCCTTGCCCGGACCATGATAGGATACTTGTTGGTTGATGGCAATGCATTCGATGATGCGCCAACAAATACTCATTGAATTCCTGGTACCAAAGTCAATATCTTCTGGACCCCAGGTGATTTGCATCGGGCGCAACACGAGACCACGTTCAAGTTCGACTGCTTCTCGATACATCCATAACAGTGAAATATTCCCGGCGTGATAAGCCTTGCCTGGCATATGCTGTCCACGTCTTGAGTATGCGTCAGTGCGATGAAGGTGAAGGTGATTTTCCACAAGGGGTACCCACACGTCTGAATGGCAACCAGCAGACTTATGAACACGTTGAACGTCGAGAGGATCATTAGCAGAGCTGAAATTCGTCTCGCGAGAATACTCCGGCATGAATTTGACCCTCCGCTCATTCAGAGCAAGCGCGTGTCGGAAACAACGCGCAGGCGAAGACCGTGACATTGGCAGTGAGACGTCCTTCTTGAAAGTCCCGCAGAGGAGACTGTATCCCTAAGACAACATCAGTTTTAAGCATCATCCAATAAAGAAAGAAAAAAGGTTTACCAGACCCCGATGAAATGGACTGTGAGGTTGTCCCAACAAAATGTTTCCTTGAATTCCCTAGCTATCTGCCTCACCTCTGACTTCCTTGGTTGGATTGCTTCGTATCAATCGTAAGCCCTATGGTCAGCATTGGTCACCTCCATATCAACCATGTTCAAGTCACTAGGCGGCTACTCACGTGGCGATTTGTCTCTCCGTTGGCGTCCTTGTCAACCCAACCTGGCACATGTGTTCAGGTTTACAGCATAAGAAAGGCAACCAGTCCTATACCTCATGTATCATCCCTGCAAGTACACGGACTTGATATGCACCTCGAGAGAACCCTAAGACATAGCCATCAGCTGTGAAAGCTACGAAGAAGAATTCGTCCCACCAAAGAGGAATATGCGATCCCCTTCTTCATATTTTCCAGCCAGCCAGCCATATGCTTCTTTGATATTTTGATCCACACTCCTGTCGCAGAACATGAATTCTTTGAAATGAAAAGTAGGAAAACATGCCGCAAACCATGCAACCGCCACGTCGATTGTGTCCGCGACTAAATCAATCACACGGCCAAGACCTGCTTGCGATTTTGACCGCGTGCCAATTCTACTTGAATAATCCGTAAGTTGCTTCGGACTGGTCGTTTTCAGATCAATAGCGTTGAGTAGTTGGACTACATTGGTTTTCTTTGCACAGTAGTGAGCCCAGAAAGACAGACAGACGAGACAACCGGTAATTACCCTCCGAACGAATTGGTTTGCCGTACTGTCAATGCAGACGACGAGGTTTTTGCGAGCCGGGTCAGTCTGCGCGCTAGCTGACTTCATGGTACGTTCACCACGAAGTGGGGCAGTGGAGGTGTCGGTGGTTTCTGCAGCCATGACAGGAGTTCAGCTAGGGTGTGGAGTTACACGAAGACCTTGGAAGGCGCCGGGAGTCGACGTTATGATTGTTCAAGCTTGCAAGTTGCGCTTGCCCACAGCAGCAAATGACAGGCTGACGGCTTGAACGGTTCTGTGGATACGATAAATATAACTTCTTCTCATGAACCCAAAAAGATGGTCTCTGCCAATAGGCCAGGCCAGCCCACAACGTCGTGGCATCAAGCCTTCGATTAGCCGCCCGGTTGGATGTTATGCCATATTGTTAACTGAAATTAAGTATGCAGTCGAGAAGAAACTTGCCTCAAGCTCCGACCGAACTTGAAGGCGCCCGTCGACTAGTACTACACGTTTCAAATGCATTGACTCGGAACATTTCGGTTCAACGCTCGGAGTAAGAACGAGTCCGTCATGAGTTTGAAAGTTGATCATGCATCCGAGTCATGGTTGACACGACGTGTTCCGCCACTCCTCGAACCTCGAACTTCGATGCGTGCACACGCGCTCTGATTTGGGCCATGGTCCCTACCGCAGTGCTAGCCAATTGAGTGAACATTAACTGAGAGATGCAATAGAACCATTGTACAGAATCACTACATTGAGAACATCTAGTTTCCGAGATATTAGACAGAAAAATAAATACGATAACAAGGAACTTCAAGGACCATAAAAAAGCTAAGCTATCTGGCACGGTTGCAAACTCTCTGTTTGCTAAGAGCTTCTACCATTCCGGGCATTGCGTCGTCGGACCACACTAAACGTCCGATCACATCAATATCACATACCTGACAAAAAAAAAGGAACATGGCACGTATTTGAACGCCTCGACAGACAGATAAATCGGCGCGCTAACGACCAGCGCAACCACCGTCAGCACCGAGAAGCCAATAGATGCGCCGAGTGCCACCGGGAGGAGTGCCGTCCCCGCTGCGGTATACCCCAAGAACATGAAAGCGCGCTCCCAGTGCTGAACGCCGGGTGGCAGCGTATCTCCGATCCCACATTAGGTCCTCTTCCGATAGCTCTTCGTCAATAGCTGTGATCATCTTGTCCAGCATCATGGTCACATCGGCTGTAAGGAGTGCGCTTGAGTCGGTGGCGAATGCTGAAAGATGGGATAGTAGAGACATACATTTGGTGGGAGCATAGATACGCCATGGCGCTGTCTCCCTCTCCGCGATGAGTTTCTTGTATCTATGTATACACTTCAAATTGCGGTATTGATCCGTGCCACGTATAAAATGTTGTAGTGACTCTGCAAAGACGCCCATCAGTTCCACACCGTACTTCAAGATGACACATGATACGTTCTATTTAGAGCCAAATTACGCAGCGTGCACGCGGGTCCCATCATTCCCGAGGCTGGCCGAGGTAGCATATTCAGCGCGTCGAGCAATCGACTTTCTGTGGAGAGCTCGGTGGTCGTCACAGATGGGTGCGCTCGACTATCGCTGGCGGAAGTCAGCAACAAGGAAGATAGACTGGGCTCCGAAAACTGGATAGGGATAGGCTGGTACTTCTCTGGAAGAACCAATTCGAAGATTTTCTTTATGCAAGGTTCGATGATCTTCGCTGCGTCCGCTGCATTTACAAAAAATCAGAAGAAGCTCTCGGCAAGATGATAGCGGCGATACTTACGCATCTGAGCTAATGCAGACAATATGGTCACCCCTGTCTTCTGGACCCTCCAATCAGGGTTCCGTAGGAATTCCAAACTCTTTGTGACAAGCGCCTGAACATCGATATTTGACGGGTCGGCTAGAATATTTTAGCCATGACGAACCATTATCCTCATCCCTATACGTACTAGAGTTCTTGTCCTTGTAAAGGAATCCAGAGAGGATGTTCTTCAGTTGGAACTTCCCTGCCTTCCTTCCTAGTACCTCCATCAAGTTGTGCTTCATTACGCCTTCACGCAACACACCTGGCTCAGGTAAATCAGCACAGCACATTGACACAATCAGTGATAGAGCATTACTGTGTTACATAAAGTGTATAAAAATTGTGAGCCCTTCAACTTGACCTATAGCTTCGTCGAAGTAGTCCAACCTAACAATGTGTTTCGGAAGGAGTGCGTTTTTCTCGATAGGCTCTTTCATGTCAGCTGATATGACCTTAAGTAACGGAGCCTTAATGACAACATCCCACTCACGATGTTCTTTCAAACAAGTAGCCAAAGCGTATGCTGTGAGCAGTGCACTGCGCTTGTGTCGCAGTTGATCAACGAATATACCGACCAAGTCGATCTCGTGGAGATACGTCCGGAAGACAGGAGCTGACGAACGATCAATACATACTCGTTGTTCAAATTTGTCTTACTCTTGCATAGCCACAGGAGCGTCATCGTCATGCTGGTACGCACTCGAGGACTCCCCTTCTGAGTGGCCTTTGTCAAGTTTTTTTGTGCTCTTCATCCAGTCGCTCGGCATCTGATACAATGTATGTGACAACTATAGTAAGAAGATAGTCCGAAGGATTTTCACTTACTGAGTCCAAAAGCTAGCACAGGATCTGTGTCGCCACTTTCTTCGCTGACCAAACTGGGTACGTTGAAATTGGTGCGGACCAAGGCGCTAGCGATGTTCGCTCGAACGCGAGCGTTACGAAGAGATGGGTGTTCTAAAACGAAGATTCAAACGAGGCAAGTCCAAAAACACACAGCCGACTTACGTTGCTCATTGGGACCATGAACGACAAACCATATTTGGACGGCAAGAGGGCCGATTATCCTGTCACGCTTCTTCGTCAGTTCGTGGATCCTAGGCTTCACCATGGAGCATAAAGGCCTGGCTGTTCGTTATGGTATAAGCGATCTAAGCTTGCGGCTCGTCAGCAAAGCGTGGGGATACCTACCTTCTTGGATTCGTGTCAGGGTCAGCATCATGCGCAGCGCAGCAACCAAAAATTTTGGTTCTAAAACGATTGGTCTAGGAATGTAGTCACCAAAGGTATTACCCTTACCGTTCACTTCCAATGCCTGGCGGAGCCTTGGCACGTTTGAATTTGGGAGATTCTCCCTGAGCTTCTGGACAATAAACTCGCGAGCAGTCTCTGACGGATCATGAGTAAACCCCCAAGATGCATGATCCGAGTCAGAAACGCACATTGCAAGAGGCTATTCAAGCCATTCATCACCTGCGAGAAATTTTTCTCCTGCTGCCCAGAAGGCAGTACCTTTCCTTTGCCCGTAATGATGATGATCAAATCAACGAATTTGACGAAATTTTCCAAGACATCCGTGGTAAGAATGTGCCGACGCATATCCTCGTGTCTTGTCAGGGCACTCAAAAGAGCAGCCATTCCCGAATTATATTGATGCCTGCGTTCCGCCAAAATGCCGCTGAGGCATTTTTTTCGCATCATCAAATGCACTCGTTGAAGGCATCTTGCGAGGCCGCGCAGGATTCTGCGAGTGTACCCAAGATTCGCAGGCTGTAACCGAAATCTATACATGACGTGCACATCGGAGGTAGAGATGGACGCTCACAAGCTTCATAATAAGCCACGATGGCAACAAGCCTAACGAATGGTACATAGCCATCGTCGTCAGTGATTTCCTCGAACTTATCTTGCCAGTCTGGTACGCTGCTAACGCATTGCTTCCCCTTTTCTAGAGGTGGCAATAGTCATACTGTGTAATGTCCATCGAAACGAGAAAAACCCACTGAATCGCAGCATGAACAACAACATATCTAGACATTCTGGTGGAGCCTGTCGTCGACTCAACGAGCTTACCAGCTCTTTCGCTTCCATGTCGCCGAACAGATCTGTCTCCCAGAAAAGTTCGTCCAGCTGAGCGTCTTCGGGAGTTCCATACCCCATAGATATGTCAAAACCTCTTCCTCGTGTTGCTAGTGGCGCATATGTGTTCGCGTACAAAATGGACGCATGGACCTTTTGATGGGGCATAATGAGACGTGGTTCCGACCAATGCATACTACAAATTGCGAAGTCAAACAATATGGAGTAGCGTGATGACTGCAAGCCTCACCGCGGAGCGTCCTCATCCGGACCACGATAAGATACTTGCTGCTTTTGGGCTATGTATTCGGGGACATACCACCAAGTACTTATTGAATTCATGGTACCAGGGTCAATACCAACATTCGTCGGGCGCAATACGAGACCATGCTCAACTGCTTCTCGACACATCCATAATAGTGAAATATTCCCGGTGTGATGAGATTTGCCTACTCGAACGAATGCCCAGATGACCATCGCCAGCCAAGCTATCGGGGCTGACATGCCTTTGACGCAGAACAAAAATCTGAGCTTGTGTGGGGAGAGAAACACGAAAGACAATTGGATCAACCAATGGAGGAAGTAACACGAGAGGCCTAAATTCTAGAGGTGGGCAAGTGGGCAAGTGGACGTCTTGTTCTTCCGTCGACATTACCCAAACTCGTGATGCCCGATTTTGAAGACATAGTTTGGCATTCTTGCGATCGAAAGCGAGATAGCTTTTATCATTCTGAAAGAATGTAAGTTTAAAGAAGAGTTTGGTCGCGTTCGAAATGACATGAATTTACCTGGTACACATCCCATCTTCGATCCGTCATGTCGCAATCCTTACTGTGGTTGGCATGCAACTTGCAGTGGAGTGGGCGACTTCGGCGAATCCAATTCTTGATTATCCCCTTTCGCAACCTTGCTTCCGTTTGAGTTGCGTCGCGTGCTCGGTTCATTTCGTCACAAAAACCAAGTCTGAGACACATACTGATAGCGATCGTCCCAACCGAGCATTGTCCTTGAACGTCATGCGCGGGTGCGGGGGCGAGCCGGATGCGGGACGGCGGTTGGTCGGGTGGGCGCTCAAGGCTGGGTTCGAGCGGGGGAAAGTCGAGGCGAGCGCGGGTACGTGGTGTTTTAGTACACCGGAGGAACAAGCGTGGTGAGGCAGGATGTGGGGGACGGTGAGTTCGGCGTTTGCGGCAAGGGCGGTGGAGATGGGGTTTACGGATCGGGAGAGCTTGGAGAGGATTGCGAGGGGTTGGAGGGAGTGGGCGGAGCGGGTGGACGGGTGGTTTGCGATGGTGCATGGAGAGATCGTGCGTCGCGTGTAGTGAGGGTCGTGAGTTGTTCTTCCTATCGCTCCGTCGCAGTACGTGGTCGACAATGAATGGTGCGTACTTCTGTTGACCTTGCGCAAGATCGATTTGGGGTTGCGATCTAAATACCGACGACGTGTTGTTCCATGACTAACGTCTGGCAGAGAGGTCTTGGAACGTAGAATAGTCCAAATTGTGCGCCCATTGTGGTCTTCTTCATACCATCAACCGAAGACGCTCGCTTTCAGAGCAATTTCCTTGATTCGAGCGCTCCGCCTGCGTTGAAAAGCAGTCTGCACACCTTTCTCTGTCGTCTTTGTGGTGCCGTCTTGGTTTGTGATGGTTGGGATTACCATCGCGTCGAATCCGGCGACGTCATCAAACGATGCTTCGCCATCTCCAATCATCCAAGGAGATCCTGAAAATTCATATCTTCTGTGAGTCGAGATTCTCCTGCCTCCTGCGCAGCCTCGGACACCGTTTCCTCGGAATGCTGAGTTGCACTCCCTAGTAAATTAGTAGTAATACCCCCACTGTCTCTTGGGTGAACGCATTTCATTGTCCTTTCTGTCCTCTGTCGATTTGCTCCCTTCACCCTCCTCTTCTAAGTTGGCGAGATAACATGTTGATCCGTGCGCGCGGATGGAAGCTAAACCTGGCTCGACTCGACTCATGAAAGGACTCAGGCTGGACCCCATGAAAGCGTCGTCGACCTGGTTTCCGACATCGTCCACCACCATGTCCCAAGGGCTCTTCTCGTACGGCCTCCAAGTCGGATCCCGCGTCCGCACGGCTTTGCGTGCAGGAGACACTCCACGACTCGGAATGCGCGTGCCCAAGCCCGATCTAGAGACATGGTTCTTACCCACAACGGCGCGGATCCCGACCAATTCCTCGATGTGTTTCGTCATTATTCTCGACAATCCATCGTTTTCCCCGTCGTCTTCGCTGCATCCATCTGTTCTGTCAAAAGTCGTCCGCCGGGCCGATCCGCATTCTATAAAGAAGCCGTTCGTTGAGCGCTCGCACGACGCCCCCAGGCTCGAGCTGCGTACAGGACATGGTCAAGAAGTCATATCGATGTTTATGGAACGTAACAGTGATACCATGACCCTCAGAGTTCGTGACAGAAAAACGGCACGGAAGGCAACGTGGTGAGGACGATACTGTCGGTGGAGAGTGAGACATCTGTCACGGTAGCACGACGGCGGGTAACGGCGGGGTGTTGGCGCTTGGGCTCGTAGACGGGGTGAAGGGGGAAGACAGAGACGGCGCTCGCGCGCAGCTGCGCTTGTTGCGGCGGCTGACTGCCATCGTAGGCGTGATCAGGCGCGTTGGTGTTCAGAAGAAACTCTAGAGAGTACTTGTATGCGTGCGGTGCGCCATACGGGCATGGCGGGTTTCCAGTCGGAGGCAGGATCCGAGTCGTCCAACGCCATTTCTGAGAGACTTCGAACACGAAACCACGTGGTTGTGATACAAGCCCGGAACTTCGAGTGGGAATTGGTGGCACAGCCTTATTTAAATGCACCACCCGTGACGATGCACTGACACGTTTGAACCATTCGTTGCCTTTCAACCGCGTCGTTGAGCACCGATATCGAGCGAGCTTTGGAACTCAGGCTAGCGTCCGATGCAGGTTATATGTGCTTCCTTAGGGCGAGCGAGATATTTGTGCTGAATATTCTAAAGGGAGGGGATGAGGGAATCCAGTATACAAGACTCTGTCATGCTGGGTACCTTTGTCTATGATCGTGGAGGACGTCCGAATCAGAAGGCCTTGCGAGCCAACACTGTGGCCACCGGCCAGTCCACTTCTACTTGTTCCGACAACGATCCCCCTCCTGAACGGGAACCGCCCTCTTGCAGCGTCGAAGTTCCAAAATTGTACTTCGAGCAGCCGGGTCGCATCTCCCGTATTCCGCTCGTTGAGAGGGTATGCAATGTGCTTCAGGTATGTAAGAACCCAAGGAAATCCTTCCAGGACATTTCAGCACGATCGAGCGTCACAGTGCCAACAGGAGGTTGGGAAAGTATTCTCTTGAGCAAAGCAAAAACGTTATGTCAGTCTATCAGCTCGGAGTTGAATGCTTTGTAACATGGATGGCACCCGCAAGGGAAATAAAAAGCTTACCAGTGAAATACACTCTGACGAGTGACTCGAACGCTCCGGGAACTTCCTTTGCTTCTGGAATATCGACGAAGTGGTTGTTGGGGACACTCCGTCCGAGTCCGGGCTGTTGCCAGAGAGGGAGGTTTCGGGGTCCGTTCCCTGGTCGTACGCGACGATGAGCGGCGTTAGGGTGAGGTAGTATTGGGCAAGCGGGACTCGGAGTAGATCTGTGGTGGAAACGGACACCTGAGGTCAGTCTCTAAAATCATCATGTAGGGGTAACGACACTGGTGGAGGAGATACTAACCCAGTTTGAATCCATCCCTACTCCTTGCAATGCTTTCGACTTGCCTGTACCGCAGCCAAGATCGATAGCTCGCTCACTGGAAGCAGACTGCTTGTGAAAGACAAGATCGTATAACAACTTTGGGTAGGTGGGCTGAGACGCGGCGTACACGGTCGCGTCAAAGTTATTCCTGCCGAAGGTCGTCATTGAAGGGAAGAAGGGAAGAATGACTCGGAGTTGAACAGCCTACACTAGTGGACGTGTGTGAAAAGCGTCAACTTCGGCTACGGGAGGCACTCTAAATTAAGAGGAACCGTATCTCGGCGATGTGACTCAGGCCCGGGTACCCGCCCTGTAGTATACTACGACGCGCCCGTGACAGTGGTCTGTCGACATAATCAACTCTGTTCAGTCTGAGAGGTTCACTCAAATTCGGGTCACGGCGCACCGGGTCATATCACAGGAGGCAAGTCGAGCACAATTGAAAAAATCCCACCGTACTGTCAGAAATTAGAGTCATTCGTCAGTTTCGAACAAAAGGACTCAAAGTCACTGTTCGATTTGCTAGTACCGAACAGCACGAGGCAAAGCTAGTACAGGCAACTTGACAAGCCTGAGCCTGAAGGTGCCTACAACATCCCGCGTTTCGTGAGCTCACGCCCGCTTCACGAGTATCAATGCCAACGGCCACTCGACCTCGACCGCGTCGACCGGCTGCCCAGCCACCCCGTCCTGCGCTGACGCACCGCCAAGCAATGCCTTCCAAAACCGCGTGCCGCAGTCGCTCCAGGGCCTCGCCGCGTCCTCGGGGTTGTGTTCCAAAAAGGTGTGTAGCGCGCTGGCAGTGCGGAAATAGTACCGTGACGCGCCTAGAGGGGCAAGGTCGTGGTAACTATAAGGATAGGTTGGTCCGGGAATAATGCGAGAAAAAGTTCGACAGCTGGACGTACCCGTGAAATAGCTGCGTGTGAAGTCCTTGAATGCACCTGGGACAACATCGCCTGTGTCTGGAAGGGCGACGAGATGGTCGACCGCCCGGGTTGCTGCCAATACAGCCTGAGGTTGATGGACGTCAGTGGATCGGTGGAAAAAGTGAGACAACAGTGGGGTCAGGGAGGGTACTTGGAGGAAACGGAACTCTAGGAGGGGAATATTAGCCCAAGTCAGGATTACAGGTAGAGGGTTTACAAGGTAAAGCGTAGGGAACGAAGACGAAAAAGAAAAATCACGCTCACCCAGATCGCGAGTGTCCTGTCCGTTCGGAACAACCTCGCTGCCTCTGGCCACATTCGAGACCAATCGAACCAAATTGTGGCCCGCTTGGGTTGAACGTATGGAAGTGAGAATCATCCCCAACCGTCAACGTCGCAAACTCATAGGAAGACGCACCAGCAATCATCAAATCGACGCACCGATCAGACAAGAACGCCAATCTCCGCGCCGGGGACTGGACGAATGTAATCCTCCCCGCGTGGCCTGCGTCGGTTCCGGTGACTCGGTAGCATCGATATAAACTGCATTGCCTGCGCGGTGTGCAGCGTTTACCTCGGATCGACGCCAACAACCTTTTTGAATGGCGTGAGCTCGACCATCGCTTGGCCTGCACAGCAGCAGTGCATAGGCCGGTGGTATGAAGGGTCGGCACCGGCGAAAAGCGATTACGAGGCAAAAAATTCCTCTTTCCACTTTTTGATCCACAGCAAAGGTAAACGTACTACCTGTTCCACACCCGAGGAGAGCGCCGGGATGGTCGGTGTCAAACGTCGTCTTGCCGAATGTCGCTAGGATCGAAAAATTGTTCGTGTGTACTCAAGCTCAATAACGAGAGAAAGGTGGTATCGATCAAGCGTTCGGAAGAGCTCGTCACGCTCACAAAGGCCCGGGACAGGGTTCATGTTGGCTCGCCGTGCACAAACATACGAGCCCCCGCGTTACGCAGATACGTTCCGGCGGGGGAGGCGTTTTGGCCGCCGTGGTCCCCCTCCAAGAGACGCTTATCGCCCCTCTCGTTCGCGCTCGCGGTTGCCACCCGTGAGGCGTGGTGACCACCTTCCACCAAGACGCAGGTCCCCAAGCTACGACTCGGAACGCGGCAGTACCGGGTATGGAAGGGGGGCTGCGCAGCCGCTCCAGCCTGAGGAGTTACTCGGTGCGGTCTAGTCGTTCCCGTTCCCGTACCCTATCACGCTTGCGTTCTCGTTCTCCGTCGTATTACAAAAAAGGTGTAAAATACCGGCCTGTGCATCAACTTGAATCGGGTTTGATACAGCAACTCATGCATCGTAGTACTTAGTAACCAACACATGACTCGGCCGACCCGGGCCCATGCATTGAGTCCGATCCACACCAACAGTGAAAGCCTTCTCATGGTTAATCGGTCGCAAGCTCGAGCTTGATCTTGGCATTGGCTACGGCGGGTTCAAGCCCTTGGGGCACTTATGAGAGTCCAGATGGAATGAGCTCAGAGTAAACGTGTTGCAAAGATCAACTGACGACAAACGGTTCAAGTTGAAGATGGTGTGACACCTGTACATGCTCATCTCGTTCTGGAGTAACTCCTTTCTCTGTGCGCTGTATGCGTCCTGTGCAAAAACAGACGACCGATCCAGTCACATACTCACGACACCGCGAGCTTGTTTGCGCTTACCCAAAGAGTCTGCGATCCACCGGTATGCGTTGCAGGCCCGAAATATTCGTCCTGACTCCACCAATAAGTAATATTGACAGCTGGTCGAACAATAGTTCCGGCGGGTTGTCATTTTGCAGATAAGGCTTGATGGTCTTGTATTGCTTGTAAAAGCGAGTGAGGTCGGGGACGAGGTCCATGACGATGCAAAGTGAAAATCATTGTATATATGCGTGCCCTTTCGTCGACGGCCATCAGGAAAGTTCTCGAAACCCGAGGCAAAAGGTGTAGGGCCCAATATAGTCACAGGCTGGTGTCGCTGAGTGTTGGTGCGACGTGAATTCATCGCAGCGGCATTCATCAGGATCCTGGGTAGGAGAAAGAGAAGAAGGCTGGAATTCAGCTCAGATATATTTCCGAGAGTGCAGACCGCTAAATAAGACTGGCCTGGACAACTGATTACCTGGAGCCAAAGCCAGAGTAACCGCCGCGTGGCCTATCATATTGATTCAGAATTTGGATCAGGGAACAAGACAAACTGTAAGACGCACGTCGATAGTCCATCGTCACGGTACGGGAGATCGCCACCCAGGAGGCGATTCCAAGGGGTACCAACGATAGCCATACCTTGCCTTGTATGCGGGTGAAAAGTAGTCAGCCCTCCGATGCTCTCGCCAAGGCTTGCAGGGTACTCATAGCGTATCCACGGGTATCAAGCAAGTGAAACTTTCCAACTAGTAATTCTAGTCCAGCAAAGGATGCTCCACATTAGCATAGATGCCGGGAAACGACACATTCGAACGCACCCGACGTGACCTTGACGAGTTGTGGGATGGAGCTGGTGATGGAGATCGACGGCCACACTGAATGGGGACAATGTCAAGGACGGCAGGCAGGAGAGTAAATAGACACACGACCAAGAGTGCCGGTGTGCAGATCCCATCATGGTCGGATAAATAATAGATTGACAACTTGTATACCGAGGAATCAAAGCGCAGTTGATTGCGGTAACATGATGAGATTAATATGACGTGGGGGAAAGGGTATGACGTACGCTAATGCGCTGATGAACTGCCACATAACTGGAGGGAAACAAGGTTCAGGTCAATACGAGATGTTGACTTCGAGGACCTGACCCACAGCCTGAGGTATCGCAGACTGCACGACGCCCACAACTTGCTCAACAGCTTGTCTTCCCTAGAGGCCTGGGGAATCGGCTTAGTGTCCTGAGCGGTGTGGGTGACAGAGGCGGAACAGGGCAATCGTCGACCGGATCTTCGGCGACGTCGCTGCTGCTCTTGCGTTTCAACGAGCAAAGCGGTCTCCGGGAATGCATCGAAGATGCTTGGTAGTGGTGCTTGTGAAGGACCGCGTAGAAGTCTTTCAAGGTAATAATGTGAGTCTGCATCAGCCCTATACAAATGCAACCTTACCTGGATTCGTCCGCTTGAAACTGCTATGCCTCCTGACGATGCCACATGTCCAATCTTTCTCGATACCGTGCGAATATTTTGTGCGGACACAATTCTTCAGTATCTGTTGCATCCTCTTCCCTTTAGACGTGTCGCCGCGGTCCACAGAGAAACCGCGTCTGTGGGTGAGAAACGGAAACTTGCCATCGGGCTCTGCAGGTGTGGCGGGAGAGACGGCGACAGTGATCGGAGGAGGTTGCTCGGTAGATCGATAGATCAGACTCAGGTCCCATCATATTATAAAGCAACTTCAGTTTTGACTTCGAGGACAGTCTCTTGTACGACTTGCACCTGGGACAGGAAGACGGCTGAGTTCGATCGCGTCAATGGCGAACGCGATCCGGTATCCATCGAAGTCCTCACTCGAATGGAGTCAATCAACAAAGTCGACAGTATTCAACGAAATATTTGCTTACACGGAGTCTCCGGGACCGCCCCATTGCGCTCTACAATCCATTCAAAGACCTCTACCCGTTTAGCTCTACTCCTTCAGGGCCCTCGACGTGCTCCGTCGACGCCATCTGTGTAAGCCGTAGTTGTAACGCGTACTCGAACGCATCTTGCAGCGTCAAGTCGGGGTAATCCGGAAGGATGTACAAAAGGGCGGACGAGGGAGGAACCGCAGTTGCATCCTGGTCAAGGATCATCTCCCGTCGTGCGAGTGTCCCTTGACGACACCCTTCTCCGTCTCAAAGGCTCTGGCTGCCACAGTCTCATTTGGCGTACTGTCGTCGCTCTTCTCTGGAGAAACTTCTGAATCGTTTCGAGATTCATCCGCCTCTGAGGGCGACTCGTTGATTGCAGCACCAATATCCAGCACTTTGTGCGCTTTCTTCCACTTTCCTTGAGCTGTAGGCAATAGACCTTCGGAGCTGCTTCAACGGCCGCACGTGCAAGATTGATTGCGTATTCAATGTTTTGAGTAGGACGTAGTGCGAGTGTATTACTACAATGCATGCGGTAATCTCGTGGGACGAGTACTACGAGCATCCTCTTCTACAGATCTCTCAAATTTCAGTGTCATGAGATCCGGATATATGCACGCGAACACTCGCCTATGATAGCAGTGACAGTGTTCCATACGCCTTTAACGACAACCACACGCGCGACAAGTTGAAATATTCCCGACGCCATCCATTCACGAGTTTTCGCGTTTCCAACAGTTCTCCAGCCTCGTTGGGTTCCTCGACATTACTGCGAGTCAAGTTGAGACAACGACAGACGACAAGGATACGCGCACCTTCCACGAGCGTTTCCACCCAGTAACGTCGTGTCGCAGTCAATCCGATGACGAGTTGCTTGTAAAAGAGAGTGAGGGCCGGGACGAGGTCCTTGACAATGTACGCTAAGGAGAGTCAAAGAGGGTGAGAAAAAGGGAGGGCGTAAGTTCGAGCAACGAGTGAAATGCAAAAAGGTACGGACTATGTGGGAGGGGATAGATCTTGGAGTCCTTGCTCGCGTTCGGTAGAAGGACCATAGGATACGGAATGGAAAATGGTCTATACTTGAAGGCACATGCTCCAGATGGACTCCGTCATTGCCCAAGGTCTGGCGTCAAAGACGTTGGTTGTGGAAGATGTGTCGATGGATAGAGAACTGCCAGTCCACGACATGGAAGTAGGAGCAATACTAGGTGGGTGGTGGGTAGAACTATATGATCTGAGCGAAGAGGGACAGGAATGTGACGTTGTGTGCATCACTGAGATCACGGGCACTTGGGGCAAGGTGATTGAGGTATTCTGATGGGTCACCCAACGCGTACTACACGTAGTATATCAACGCACGTCTGAACGAGTTGACACTGTAATTGCGTCCTGGAGGCGCCGTTCTGGGAGTAACTTCGTGCACTCTGACTCGA
>JBBPOJ010000075.1:0-48240 GCA_038091395.1 Leccinum rimulosum
CCATTGGGTGTCAGGGGTCCTTTTTAGCTTTTTTGGTGGCTTTTTGGCCCTATTTTGCAACAATTTTACCATCATAAATAAGCTTTATGATGGCTACCAATAGAGCTATCAGTCTTTTTGGCTTTTTGGGGGGCTTTTTGGGCTTTTTTGGTTTGATTTTTTGAAAATTTAGCATCCAATGGCTCAATCCTTTACCCTATTAGGCTGGCACATGATTGTCATGGGTTCTTTTTGGATTGTTTTGGGTTTTTTTGGGGGTTTTTTTGGGTTTTTTGAGGTTTTTTTTTGTCTCAATTTTTGACAGTTTAGCATCATAAATGATAAAAAAGACTTGTCAGACTCTGAATTACACACAATTAAGTCATTGGGTATCAGACAAGGGTCATTTGTGGCTTCCATTCTGTATTGGACAGTTTTGGTGGTTCTCATACTTAATGATTTAGATCTCAACACTAGCATGTTAAATATCTCAAACAACTAGGAATCTCAAATGCTTATCTAAAAATGACTAGCTCCACAATAAATATTCCACTTACTCAAGAATCATTATGGGCTAGCCCACAAAGAAAAATTCAATGCTTGGGCTCGCCCAAGGCCATCATGGGCTAGCCCATACAGAAAAATCCAATGCTTGGGCTTTCCCAAGGCCATCATGGGCTAGCCCACACAGAAAAATTCAATGCTTGGGCTTTCCCAAGGCCATCATGGGCTAGCCCACACAGAAAAATTCAATGCTTGGGCTTGCCCAATGCCCATCATGGGCTAGCCCACAAAGAAAAATTCAATGCTTGGGCTTGCCCAATGCCCATCATGGGCTAGCCCACAAAAAGAAATTCAATCCATGTACCCAATGCCCATCATGGGCTAGCCCACAAAGAAAAATTCAGTCCATGGGCTTACCCAATGCCCATCATGGGCTAGCCCACAGATAAAAATTATATGCATGGGCTAGCCCATGATGAGTCTTGGGTAAGCCCAAATACAGAATTTTCATTGGTGGGCTAGCCCATGATGTGCTTGGGCAAGCCCAAGCTTTGGGTAAGCCCATGCATGTAATTTTTATCTGTGGGCTTACCCAAGAGACATGTACTATATTTGTTCGAAGGTATTACCTAAAAAGGCAACTCATATTTCCTTTATGGTATCATAATAAAAGTTGTAGCTCTGATTCTCACGATCCTATTGGTGCCATTTTCTAAGCAATATGATTCTATTTGGATGAGATATAAGCAAATGTTCCGCGAAACATCGGTTTTGAAAATCATAATGTGGCGCTTTTTTGATTAGTAAGCAATATTCAATGTTTGTACATTGTTTTCCAGTGACATTTAGCTATGACATCATTTATGTCAATGCTATAAAAGCATTAACAGGTAAATAATGTTATGGTTGATTACATAATCATAATAACCTAAGGAAGCAATGACATCTTGTGCCTTAATCCAATGATACTGTATGTAGCATTGACACTTAATGTCACAGCTATATTGACATGTCATGTCACAACTACAGAGTGGAGCATGGACACTTCATGTCATTGGCACACAAGATATTGACAAGTGACTGATGTCAATCACCTGATGAAGTGATGACATCTTGTCAGTGACACTGTAGCATTGACACTTCATGTCACAGCTACATTGACATGTCATGTCACAACTACAGTATAGTATTGACACTTGATGTCATAGCTACAGACAAGACATTGACAAGTGTCTGATGTCAAGACTGGGCGAAGATGATTACATAATCACCCAATAAAGCGCTGACATCAATTACTAAATGCAACCACTACCTTCATGTGTCATTTTCAAAATGGAAATGCACTTTGTTTTATGTTTTTCTTCTTTTCCCTTCAATTTTCCCTTTGTCCCATGCAATTAAATTGTAGATATGTAATTCATACACTGTAATGCACAATGTGAGCGCTTTATTTAGTGCCAGAATCATTTTATAAGGCTACAATAAGAATAATTTGAAAAAATAGAAAAACATGACCGCTTTTTTGACATATTGGAGTTATGCATTTGCAAAAAATATCCCCAGTGAGCTGCTATATACATTGATAACATATCAAAAGCCTAGATGACCATGATCAAAGGTGATGAAGTTATGTCATGTTCTCCTGCTGAGAGCTTATTTAGATACCTAGGCTGTATATGTGGTTCTGATGACTTTATATTGTGTTGACATCTGGGGGTCATGTATATGCATGTATTCCACCGCTTGTATCTTTCTATATATCACTCTAAACATCTACAGAACACATTTTCGACTTTTTCACTGATAAATATATTTCAAGTGGGGTATTGGTTACCTGCTCAGGGCAAGTTTGCCATCCTCTAGAGGCTATGCAATTACATTCCCCATCAATTTACACTATTTTATATATTTTAATTGAAGATGTGAAGAGTGTTTTAAACATATGAAAAGCGTGAGAAAAATCTTCGTGAACTTTGGAGACATTCAAAACATATAACAAAATCATCATTGTGGCTTCCACAAGATATAAACTGCATGTGGGTTTGCACGGTTCAGTGGTCAATATCCTATATGACATCTAATAAAATTTCGCAAATTTTGAATCTGAGACATGTTGTATACACCTAGCCATACACTATAGAAACATAACTCCCAATTCAGAATTGTTGTTTAGACGGCGTTGCAACAGCAACGAGGACGCGACGTCCGAGGAGGAGGAGGACCGCACGGTCACGGTGAGACAACAATGAGGACGACGCAACAACGTCGACAACAACATCCCGACATCTCGAAACGGCGTCCGTGACACAACGGCGACAGTACATCCGAGTCAGCAGCAACGACGGTGCGTCGCCGACAACGACTACTGTCGATGACGACGACGCATCAATGATGCGACTGATGGCGAGACGGCGACAGGTAGTACCCCTACCCATCACTGAGGGTACGGGTTTTCCGTGACGCAGTGTGCTGGCAGCACCACGCCACGACATTGTGACGACACGGTCGCACACTGGCACTGACCTAATGATGACCCCCAACGACGTGACGATGCGATGCTGGTCTGTAGTACCTGTACCCGTTACCCGCCGCGGTTAATCAATACCCATGCAGTTCCCTACCAGTGAGGCTAGTAGTAGTAGTATCAAGTAGACTCGGTAGACCCCATAGTACCATTCTGTCATGACACTAACTATATAGATTGTTGTATTACTATGTAGTGCTACATAGGTGCTCCACGCATTACAATTGCTATGTAGTGCTATGTAGCCTACATAGTAAACCAGTTACTATGTAGTACCATCAGGCTTTTTCATTTAAGTTGCAGATGTGATCTCGTGACTTACCTATCCTCTCGCTTTCCTTGTCCTGCCTGACCTCAAGTTGTCCATTGTGGTTGCGATGCATGTGGCTGGAATGGGCAGCGTCTTTGACGCCGGTGTTCGCATCCCATGGTGCCATCTCTAGATCCACTTGGCACGCTGACGGGGAAGGCTGTAGAGACGGATTAGTTCAATTGTTAGAGGCGAGAGATCAAGTGAACGGTGAGCTCGCGACTTACCTGCCCTCTCGCTTGCCTTGTCCTTCCTGACCTCGAGTCGTCCGTTGCGGTTGCGATGCGGGTGGGTGGTGCAGGCAGTGGCTTGAACGCCGGTGTTCGCATCCGCGCCGTCTCGAGAACCACTTGGCGCGCTGACGGGGAAGGCTGTAGATATAGATTAGTTAGTATGATGTCAAGTCTTGATGGAAAATTTGTACTTACCTGGCGCTGACTTGAGGGTGGTCGACAGTGGATTGCCCATCAGCAAAACAGGAATTTTGCCATAGTTATCATAGAAGTCATAGCAATCCATATTTATCCATAATTTATCCATAGCTTCCATAGTACCATAGTTAACATAGTATTAATAGACTGGCACAGTGTCTCCATAGTGTGTGGTCAGTCTATTCTAGGCTGGAATAGGCTGGAGTTGTATCCAATACAAATCTATAGTATACTATGTGTACTGTATACAAAGTTACCACAAATTGAGAATGATGACATACTAAATCAATTCACTTAGAGTGCAGGCAGAAAATTCAGTATTCCATTAATTGTCCAGAAAGATATCCAGTGTGCCAGGTACATCAACCATCAATCACACACTAATATATCCACTGGCAGCAGACAGCTGCAGACTCAGATAGGTAGTACACTGCCAGCCTGGCGGCTTGAAAGATGGAAGCCCCATCTGAAAAAGTGAGATACGAGATGGTGAGAATGGTGAGACGACTTACCCGTCCTTTCCCTTTCTTCATCCACTCCGGCCGTAAGTCCTTGGGCGCCGGCGTCGGTGTTCACGTCTTCGCCATCTTCGAACCCAGTGCATTCATTGAGGGTGAAGGCTGTAGATAACTAGTAGTTAGTATCTATGTATAATCATCGGTGGGTGTGTGCTTACCTAGTTGTGACTTTGTCCTACGGTGTGAGGCCGCCGTGTGAGTTTGTGAGACAGTAAATGAATCTAACGATGGTTAGACCCATGAGATCGAATGAACAAGCTCGCGTCTCACCTGCATTCCTCCCGTCTCTGTCCAATCCGAACTCACGTCCTCCATCCCCGTGAGTCTTGCTGCCAAATAAGACATCGCCTGAACGATCCAGCGACTCACCTGAGTTCTCCCCATCCGAATCCTCTCCGACCTCAGCTCCTCCATCCCCACGAGTGGTACCGCCGCCGAAAGAGAAAGAGGCAAGGGTGCGAGCGCGACCCGGCATTTTTGTGCGATTCGGAACGTTGCGGTTGGCGACATCTTGCCAATTTGGAAGGGTACACGAGGCGATGGGTTGAGAGGTGGAGACGAGCTGTCGTGTGAAAGGAATGGTCCGTTTTTTAGACGGTGGTCTGCAGTAGGGGGTTCGGACAAGGTCCATGATGTGGTAAGCAAAGTTTGAACAGATGTGGCTGTGCAGCTCACTTAGGCGGTGAGTCCCAAGGGTTTCCTTTTTCGGCCTCCTTGCATTTGGAGCTCGGAGCACTTATCGCTTTCCCATCCGAGTCGCTCCATTGTCCCTCGTCGACATCCATCGGTGAGTTGTCGCCGCCCTGCTCATTCTCAAACCACTCTGAGTCATACCTCTGTCAATCATCGACTGTGCTGGTGACCAGCCCTTCGTTGTGTTTGGTGCTCGGAGCGCCGCTTCTCTCTTTCCCATCTGAGTCGCTCCGTCGTCTGAGTCTCTCGTCAACATCCATCAGTGAGTCATCGTCGCCCTGCTCGTTCTCAAACCGCTCATACCGCTGTCGATCATCGATTGCGCTCGTGACCAGCCCTTCATTGTGCTCAGATCGCGCAATCTTTTTCGCGTTCACCTTCACGGTATGTTCAGTCTCTTTCCTTCGATCATCAACGCTCCGTCTCACCTCGTTCCACTCCAGCTCGCATCTCGTTGGTCCGTCCTGGTTCTCAGGACCGTTTGAGGCAATCTTTTTTGCCTTTGCATTCGTGGTAAGTAGTGATTTCAGGTCCGGTCCGGTCCGGTTATTTGCCTTTTTTGGGCATAACCGTAACCGAACCGGTTATGGAAATTCCTTATTAGGCAAAAAACCGGACCGGACCTACCAAAACCGGTTATGAGGACATGGAAAAATACTACTCATTTCTAGCTTTCGACCCATATTTTATTTATACATTTTGGTTCACACGGTCCCAAGATATGGCCGTTTTAAGATTTGATCGAATATATGACTATCTGTAGCCAGAATAAGTGATCTCGAATACATCGGGAAGTGATTCTCACGCTCAGCGGTGGCTGTACCGATTGTAGTAGACACCCCTATCTGTCATCGGACCGCTTATACACATCAAACGGATGAAATGCGGATATGCTATGACCAATCTCGACCCTTGTGGTATTAAAATCTAAATAAATTCATAGCAAAGTCGAATGTGGACGTCAAAATATGGTAAAAATATGGGAAAATCGGTGGAAATAGGGGGATATGGGAGGAAAATCAGCAAGACACCGGTCACAGTTTGTAACCGGTTACGGCCGGTTTTTCAGCGGTTATGTTTTTTGTGAAAATTCTTGTAACCTTAACTGTAACCGAACCGTAACCGGCTGTAACCGGACCGCTTAGGCGGTTACAAGCGGTCACGGTTCGGTTCGGTTTCGGTTTTTTAGCAGTACGCGACTGGACCTTAAAACGCTAGTGGTAAGTACGTTCAGTCTCTTTCCCTCGATCATCAAAGCTCCGTCTCACCTCGTTCCACTCTATCGCGCATCTCGTTGGTCCGTCCCGGTTCTCAGGACCGTTCGAGGTAGGGCCTTCTTTGTCCCTTTGAGTAACCAACTTATTTCTCCGGCCCTTGACAGGTTCCGAAGCACTGCCATTGTCTGCTAGCGGCAAATTTGAGAGGTAATTAACTACGTTAAGAAAGGGTACATACCGGTTGGATTCAAACCAAGTTTTTTCAGTGCTTGTGCTGTCGCTGAGACCGTGCGGGACTGTTTTGTCACAGCGGGACCTGGCGGTTTGCTGGGATTGTCCGCGTCTCAAGTAAGTAATCGCTTTTCAAGAGCGGCGACCTTGTCAATGACGGCTTGCTGGACATCCGCAGGCACTTCTTGTGTCGGCTTCTTGCCAGTTGGCTTTGACGGATTCCGTTGTGATTGAGTGCGACTCGGAGAAGCAAGATCCGGAGCCCCGGGGTGAGCCTGCTTGTTTCTTATGCGGGTGGCCACCGGCATTGTCTAATGGCCTGAGAGACTCAGACGTAGTAAACAAAACAAGTTGCCATGTGAAAAGAAAACTCTGAGGTCTCGGAGAGACTAACTCCGGGTAAGTTTGGGCATTGAACAATGTGACACATGCACTACAAAGTCACAAAGTGCTTTCGTCTATTTGGCCCTTTAAAATTTAGTATGACATGATTTATTGATTCGTTTTGGTGGCTGTCAGACTCCGCTATGGCACCATACAAACCACGAAAATTCTATTGTGTGCATCCGACAACGGAGGCTTGTCGGAGAGGGTTTCGGTCAACTAGTGGCTTTGTTCAACACAAGAATGTGGTTCATGCTAGCCATGCTGAACCAAGGACTCGTCCTTGACAGCATCCGTATATCCCAGAGCAGCATAATCATCAATCTGATGATAGTTCCAGCTCTACAAGTGGCAGTGGAGAGGATGCACAGGCAGATCCAGAGTCTGATATCATACCAGAAGGTTCATATTACATTCATCATCCCGTTCTCGATGGTAAGTGGTGAAAGTTTATTTATTCATATTGTATAGTAGCAGGCTGAGGCTGATAATTTCATTACCATCCTACAGGCACGGTGACCATGTGACATCCATGGTGATGATCTTCCTCAAGGATCCCATCCTCCACCTCGATTAAAGCCTGATCACCCTTGGCATCCTTTCGAAAATCGTGCACACTTTCAAATGGCTGACTTAGCTTTTCGCTGATCTCAAATGTCTGCTGGTACTATAGATGATCTCATGGATGTCTTTGCTGCTTGGGCTGAAAAAGCTTCACCCTTTGCCAACTCTGAAGATTTATATCAAACCATTGATGCTATCAAAGCAGGAGATGCCCCCTGGACTAGCTTTAGTGTGCAGCACACTGATGCTCAACTTGAAGACCCCAATGGCCAGGATATTCCATCATGGAAGCAGGCTTCATATGAAGTTATATTTCGTGACCCCAAGACTATACTTCAAAATCAGTTATCAAATCCTGCCTTCAATGGTTCTTGTGACTACAGTCCCCGTCTAGTCTTTGGAGACAAACATGAGGGTGTATGGAGTGATTTTATGACTGGCAACTGGGCATGGAGGCAATGTGTAGGTGTTTTTATTTTGCAACTTTCAATCATAATTTAGACTTATTATAATTTCTCAGAATGAGCTTGCTGAGGATCCTGACAACCATGGAGCAATGTTTGTTCCTGTTATCCTGGGAAGTGATAAAACTACTGTTTCAGTGGCTACTGGAAACAATGAGTACTATCCACTCTACATCTCAAATGGCAATGTCCATAGTAATATGTGACGCTCACATGGGGAAGCTATGAGCTTGCTAGGATTTTTATCCATACCAAAAAGTGAGTGCCATATTATAGCAGTAGTTGCTTTGATTACTAATGTCATCATCTGATATAATCAAGCTAACAAGGAACATCATGACAGCCTCGAGTTTCGCAAATTTCGGCGTTATTTATTTCACACATCTTTCAGAGCAATCTTTGACACTATGCATTCAGCTATGTCTAAGCCAGAAGTTACTCTATGCCCTGATGGCCACTATCGCCGTGCCATCTATGGATTTGGGCCTTATATTGCTGATTACCCTGAACAGTGTTGGCTATGCTGTATTGTTCAAGGATGGTGTCCAAAGTATGTGGTCAGATATTTCTATGTTATTTCTGATATTAATGCATATAATTTGAAAGATGTACAGCTCATAGATCTGATCTGAATGGAAGTGATAATGCTGTTCTTCGAACACATGCCTATACTCAGCTTTTAATGGAGTCCTTTATATCCAAGATACTGTGGGAGAATTATGGCATAGTGGATGACATTTTGGTATATGTTTTTGTTTTTGTTTTTATATGATAACCAAAACTCATATTGTACAGCCATTCACAGCATATTTTCCAAGAGCCAACATCCATGAGCTCATTGCTCCTGATTTGTTGCATCAAATCATCAAAGGGACATTCAAGGATCATATTGTGTCTTGGGTGGAATGCTATCTAAAAGAAACCTATGGTGCAAAGCGTGCTAAGGCAATTTGGGATGATATAGATCGTAGGTAAGCACCATAATAATATTTATGTGTCATGATTTTGTGTTATTTATTCATACATTTGTCCATTTAGAATTGCTATTGTTTCTCCATTTCCAGGGTTGCGCCGCTTTCCTGAGGGACGTGGTTTCAAGCAATGGACAGGCAATGATTCAAAGGCTTTGATGAAGGTAATATCATAATGATATTATGATGATAGGTGTTCACTGAGGTTATACTCATTTTTGAAATAGGTTTTTCTTCTAGCAGTTGCAGGTTATCTACCTGATCAAATGATACAAGCCATCTCAGCCTTCCTGGACTTTTGTTATTTGGTCAGACACTCATCATTCACTGAGGCAGACTTAGCTGCCATTAACAAGGCAGCTGAATGCTTTCAAGACAAGTGTGTTATCTTTGAAGAGACTGGTGCCTGTCCTAATGGCATCTCTATTCCACGTATCCATGCCATTCAACACTACAAGAGACTTATTCAGGAGTTTGGTGCACCAAATGGCCTCTGCTCATCAATAACAGAGTCCAAGCATATTAGAGCGGTCAAGGATCCATGGAGGAAAACAAACAGATATCAACCACTCCTTCAAATGCTTCTCATCAATCAGCGTCTTGACAAACTTGCTCAATTCCATGCCAATCGCTATGCTGATGGCCTTCTTGACACTCCTTTGGTGCCAGCTGGCACTGAAGTTGAAGCTATGGCAACTCAGGATTCAGATGATGAAGACTCAGAGGCACATTTCAGAGATGACTCAACTCTAGATGAGGTTGAAGAAGATGATGGTATAAGAAGTGATGCTATGGTACAGCTTGCCAAAACTCCTAGCAAGTGGAAATTGTGTTTCCAATATAAATAGAACTAACTTCTATTTTCACAGCACCTCGACGTCATAGAACTCTTCAAGAAATTGGAAATGCCATAGAGGTTCCCACATTATCAGAACTTGTGGCACATTTTCTCTATGATCAGCTTCATCCAGATGCTGCAGTCAATGGTGCTGATGTTGATCTCTCACTTTGCCCTCAGTTCAGGGGCAAAGTCTATACATATCACTCAGCTGTTGCAACATTCCATGCACCTAGTGACATTTGTGGAGTATTTGGCATGCAGCGCTTCACCATACGGTCAACACCATCCTGGCGCAATGGTCCTGCTAGGCATGATTGTATCTTTGCTGAGAAGGATCCTACATTACCAGGATTTCAGGGTTTGTATGTTGCTCAAGTTATTCTATTTTTTTCTTTTTCATATAGGAATATTGACTACCCATGTGCTCTTGTGCGCTGGTTTGATACCATTGGAGATCAACCCTGTCCAAACACTGGCATGTGGATGGTTGAGCCAGAGTTTGATATCAATGGTGATCGTACTCTCTCAATTGTTCATTTGGATAGTGTTATGAGACCAGCACACTTGATTCCAGTATACAATTCCAATGAGCCTATTCCTTATGATCTACAGCCTTCTGATTCACTATCTGCTTTTTCAGCTTATTGTGTTAACAAATTTTCTGACTATCATGCTTATGAAATTGTCTTTTGATATATTTGTACATTAGAAACTTGAATCAAGCTCTGGATTTATTGTCAGCTCATACAGAATATGAGAGTGGTAAAATATGTTGACTCAAACATGTATATATTTAATGTGAGATCTTGACAATCAACTTCCCATCTCATAGTATCATGATATAGTCTTTATGAAATATTGCTAATTTAGCTGTGGTATGTTAATTTTAAAAAACAACTACAAAACTTTGATCATCATTTGGAATTGTACAATTGCAGTATACTATGTAGTGAGCTCATCATTAAAGTTGGGGATTGTCAAACTGGTAAAACTGCTGCCACTGGCAGAAAGGAGAATTTATCCAACAATTACTGCCAGTCATGGATGGCCTTGAAGATTGAATATTTACTAACCATTAGTAGTGCATCACACTTCATCCCCCTTGAAAGAAATTGGCAGGGTATAGATAAGTCCTTACTAAATATGTGGTGAGTGAGTGTGAATTCATCATTCAATAGGGATTGTCAAACTGGTAAAACTGCTGCCAGCAAGGAGCATTTGAAAAAAATTACTAACTGTCATGGCCAGTGTGAGCTCATCATCGGGGATTGTCAAACTGGTAAAACTGCTATCATCACCCTCAGGAATGGAGGTGGGGTGGGGGGTAGGAATAGATAAGTCCTTAAATATGTGGTGAGTGTGAACTCATCATTCAATGGGGATTGTCAAACTGGTAAAACTGCTGCCAGCAAGGAGGATTTGAAAAAAATATATACTCATAGTCATGGCCAGTGTGAGCTCATCAGTGGGGATTGTCAAACTGGTAAAACTGCTACCATCATCCTCAGGAATGGAGGTGGGTTGGGGGGTGGGGATAGATAGTAAGTCCTTACATATGTGGTGAGTGAGATTGTCAAACTGGTAAAACTACTGCCAGCAAGGAAATTTTGAAAAACAAATCTAGCAGTCATGATCAGTGTGAGCTCATCATCAGGGATTATCAAACTGGTCTAACAGTCATGGTCAGTGAGCTCATCATCGGGGACTGTCAAACTGGTGAAGCTGCTGCGAGCAAGGAGTATTTGAAAGAAAAAAAATACTAACTGTTATGCCCAGTGTGAGCTCATCCTCAAGGATTGTCAAATTGGTAAAACTGCTGCCATCAAGGAGAATTTGTCCAACAATTACTGTCAGTCATGGCCTTGAAGATTGAATATTAACCATTAGTAGCATCACACTTCACCCCCCTTGAAAGAAATTGGAAGGGTGGGTTTAGATATGTCCTTAAATATGTGGTGAGTGAGTGTGAACTCATCATTCAATGGAGATTGTCGAACTGGTAAAATTGCTGCCAGCAAGGAAAATTTGTACAACAATTACTTACAGTCATGGCCAGTGTGAGCTCATCATTGGGGATTGTCAAACTGGTAAAACTGCTATCATCACCCTCAGGAATGGAGGTGGGGTGGGGGGTGGGGATAGATAAGTCCTTAAATATGTGCTGAGTGAGTGTGAACTCATCATTCAATGGGGATTGTCAAACTGGTAAAATTGCTGCCAGCAAGGAAAATTTGTACAACAATTACTTACATTCATGGCCAGTGTGAGCTCACCATCAGGGATTGTCAAACTGGTAAAACTGCTAAGGAGAATTTGAACAACAATTACTATTAGTTGTGGTCAGTGTGAGCTGATCATTGGAGAGAGTAAAAATGCTGCACCCATACTTGTGGTTTCCTAGTAAGAAGAATTTAAACAACAATATTAAATTATTCAATCATCATCTATTAATTATACTTGTCCAACCATGCAATTACATACTGTCATATGTCCTGACTGCCCAGTCATCAATGAGCCTTAACACCTGTGTCCCAGTGATGTTTTCTACCTCCATTCCTGTTTGTCTGAACATACTGCAAAGATAAGTAGGAATATTTGATGGTGCATCAGTGATATCTCAGCCTATATTTTCTACCAATTTCAGTGCATTTCTTTTACTCATTTTTCTATGATTTTACGAAACCAATAGACACTGATTTGTCCCTCTTTGTTTTTTTACCAGTCCAATCACCGTTAAAAACTGGGTTTTGTATACTTGGAAAATAGCACTCTATCTCAGCTTTATATTTATATTTTTGTAAAATAGTCCATGCATTCTGAAGATATCACCTTTTTAATATCTCATTAGTAGCTCTTGTATTCTATAGCAAGAAATATATCCCAGCCTACATTTCTACTAAGGTCAATGTATCCAATCTACTGTAAGTACCAGTCACTCTTTTTGAGTCCCACACAATGCCATGGGTGAATTATTCCATGACAATCATAGTATATATGGTAAGTACTATAGATGATACAGATATAATTTATATATTTTGATATCATTTTGCACTTCATCATCAACAATAACTTATCCAAGAAGTGATATCGTATCAGATGTCCTCATTCTTTGTATTTTTTTTTACCAGTCCAGTCACCGTTAAAAACTGGGTTTTGTATACTGGGAAGATAGTACTCTATCTCAGCTTTATATTTATATTTATATTATGTAAGTTGGTCCATGCATTCTGAAGATATAGTCTTTTTAATATTTCATCAGTAGCTCTGTATTCTATAGCCAGAAATACATCCCAACCTATATTTCTACAGTTACTAATGTCAGTGTATTGTATTCAATTACTCAGTTTGCCATAATTTTATATCAACACCTGGTTGATGAATTCATCACAACATTTTTTTCTAAACTTTTGCTACAAATTTTGTAGCATTTAAAGCAATGTAATTTTTCTTCATGTATGCATATCTGCTGCTGGACTCATTATTAATCCATTGAAGTTGTTCTCAGTCTACATATATACTGCTTTTGAGACCCTCAGTGAGTGAGGAAAATGATGCTATGAAGTAGTACACCACCATTAGCATTTCTGCTAATTTGTTTCCCCCTAGTACCTGAGTCACTCCTTTAGAGTCTGGCAGCTCTGGCCACTGTGCCATAGATGAATAGTTCCATAACAAGTTTTTGGTAATTAATGATAATACAAATATAAATTTTGACACCATTGTATTATGTATACTTCATCATTTACAATGACTTGCCCAAGCATGCATTGACATACTGTCAGATATCCCTTGCTATCCCACAGTCATGAGTAAGGCTGCAATGCCAGTGATATCCGGGCCCATGCCCCAGTGATCTTTTCTACCTCCATTAATGTTTTTCTGAGCATGCTGCAAAGATGAGTGAGAATGTCAGTGATGGATCAGTGATATTCTTGGCCTACATTCCTACTAATGTCAGTATATTCAATTATTCAATTACCATGATGTACCAGACTGTTAGAATTTTTTTGCCAGTCTATTCACCGTTAAAAACTGAGTTTTGTGTACTAAACAAATAGTACTCCATTTTAGCTTTCTACAGCTATTTTTTACATGTAAAACAGTCCCACATTCTGGAGGTATAGTCATTTCAAGATTTCATCAAATACTGGTCTGTGGATCAGTCACAAGTAATCAGTAGACTTGGAAGTGACTGTACTATCATAGACACCACTAACTCTCATTTTATGATTTTATGAGCTATGATGACAGAGATCTGGCTATCATGATATATGGACAATATTAACCTGTAAGTTTATACAACATTGAATGCCACAAGAATATGAGGAATACAGGAGTGTCCAAAAACCAGTCCCAATAAATCTTGTTATGCATGGTGTAATTAACTGACTGTTTGCCTGAATTGGCTAAGATTATGCCCAACCAAATAACTGAATAGCTGAGGTAACTAGGTAATCTGATTTGACAAAGTAGTTCAACTAGGATAGCCTGGAATAACAACTGACTGAGGACCCAGATAAACTTATAGTCTAAATGTTCTGATTGTCTGAAGTAGGGAGATATAATATCTATTCTGACCAACTGAGTGACCTATATAATATATGTTCTAATTAAACTGTTTATCTGGATGACCTGAAATGACCACTAATTTCTGTAGAAGTCTGGAATGGTCTAGAATAATAACTGACTTACTTACCTCACTGAGCAACTGAGAAAATGAGTGGTCTATATACCTTATCTGAAAAACTGCCATTCTGACTAACTAAAAGAGAGCTGATGGTCTGTTGTTGACTGAATAATCTTCCATCTGAGCAACTGAGTAAACTACTTATCTGACTAGCCTGAAATGACAACTGACTGAGAAACTGAGAAAATTAGTTGTCTGAGCACTCTACTATTTGACCACATGGCCTGAAATAAAAACCAACCAGACTACTAACTAACCTAGTGGCCTTAATTGTACTGAGTAATCCATTTGACTAATCAACTGAATCAGATAGCTTTATGAGCTATCTGAAATAGTCTGGAATAATAACTAACTGAATCACTGAGACTACTAGTGCATCCAAATTCTTTCTGAAAAGTCTGGCATCTGATCAACTAACCCACTACTGGTCTGTATTTGTCTGAGCAATCTGAAATTATGAATGTCTGAGCAACTGAACAACTATTGAGATACATTTATCTGAGTCATACTGTTATCTAACCAACTAACCAATTGATGTGTCTGAATACTGTCTAGCCAGCCAGAAATGTGGACTGTATGACTAACTGATTACCTGATATGTCTAGTAGACCTGCTATCAGACACACTGACCAATTGGTGGTCTGAAGGATCTGGAATCATAACTAACTAAGCAACTTATACAATTAATGGTCTGAATTGTGTCTGGAAAGTCTGTTGTCATGAAATGATTGGGAACTAGGTGACTGAATTGAGTCTGTATGACCTGTATTTATGTTTAACTGAGCAACTGAGTAACTAATCATCTGCATTGTATCTGGGATATATGTTATCATTATAATCTGAGAAAGTATACAACTGATTGTCTGAATGAGATCTGAATTGTCTGGAAAAATGGCTATCTGAGCAACTAAATTACTTGTTGTCTGAACTTTGTCTGAAACATCTGATTCCAGAGACTTTCTATGATTTTAGAATCTGCATCTAATTTAATACATTCCAGTCCATTTCAGAAAGGTAAGATGATTCAGAATTTTTGCAGGTTTGCTGATGTGTTGGTTGACAGAGCCAAAGTTCATTTGGGAGGGGGTCAAGGTCAATCAGAACTCGTCCATACCAACGAAAGCGCTCTCAAACAGCATGTCATCGAATCCCGGGATATGGATTGGCTCTGAAGAAATGTCCAGGCCAGCAATAGCGACAGCCGGTACGCTGAGGTGTTGCGTCGCCAGGGCGAGTCCTGGACTTCGTGCGCAACCTTGGCTTCGGGAACTTGACATGAAGAAGCCATTCCTTGCCACAGATCAAACATCGCCCCAGTCGGAACGTGCTGTGGCCACGGAGCGATGACGGGCAGACTGAGGTCTGAGCGTGCGGCAAAACGTCGAGGAAGGGCTGGAGTTAGTCAACTCCGCTGATGCGTTTGTCCACGAGGCTGCACTGCCCGCGAGATCATTCTCGCAGAGATCCAAATTCCAGTCGAGTGGCTGTGATGCAATCCAGGGTTAAGTCTTGACTCGGAGGTGAAATATTGCGATCTATTAGAGCGAGATCAAATGTGGCAGGCAAGCCTACAGCTGTGTGTGGCGCAAGGTTCGTGAAGAAGTCGTTGAAGGACTGTAGGATTGATTAAGCGTCAATAGTAAAAAAATCGAGCGAACAAGCATGAACCATGGGAGCTGGTTCCACGGATCCTGCCGGGAAACCAAAGGTGAAGTCCAAGAACATTTGTTCGAATAGACCCGTGTTGACGGCAGGGAGAGGAGATTCATCACGCTGAAGCGAAGGCTGGGGCTGACAGTAAAAGTCCTGCGCCGGAATGGATGGGTACATTGGAATATTATCCACACCCCATGAGGTTCGTCCGAAGTAAGGCAGTGCACTCGAGGGGTGGCGCTGCCCAATGATCAAACGGGCGCTTTGAGAGATGTTGTTCACCGGAGAGGCTGAGCGTGAGACAGGAACGAAGAAGGGAACAGAAGGCAGTGCAATCGGATGGAAGCGTGAGTTGGGGAGAGGGTCGGAGGAGGGTCGACGAGGCGGACAAAATGGAGGGTGTTGCTGCTGGGGGACAGCGAAAGTGACAGCCGCATGCTTCTTGTCTAGCCTGCGAATAGCAGCGGCGAGCTCGTCACCCTTCATCCCGTCAAGTAACAGCTGAGCGACTTCCTCGCAACACCTCTCATCCTCGGGGGTTGGGAGAGCCTTGTCCTTCTTCTTAGCCTTGTTGTTGTTGTGTATAGGTCAGAAACAATAGCATGGGTACTTCTTCGCATATGATTTCCTTTTCCTGCTTCGCCTTGATCTCCTAGACGGGCTTTTCCTCCAGAGGGAGAGCGCGCCAATAGTTGCCGATGATCTTGGAGAATGAGCCATGGTTGATCTCGATCGATCCAGGGATGTGCTTCTGCCGGACAAAGTCAGCCCAGAAGAGCATGAACACATTGGGGGGTCTGGGAATGTAGCCAAGCGACCTGCGCTTGTCAGGAGGAGCACGTCTCTTCGAGAAGGGGTTTGTGGGTTGTTCGGATGGCGGGGAAAGCTGTTCGTCGGGGGAGAGAGGGATGTCCTCGGGAGTGTTGAGGACTAGATCATCGGACTCCCTGTAGGTGACAGGGGTGACGTTGGGTGCGAAAGTGACAGAATGCGGTGATGGGGAAGCTCCGTAGATGCCTAGTTTAATGACGTCGGCTATAGGAAATCAGACTCATTGCTGAGTAATGCAATGGGATCACTCACATGCTGGACTTGCGAAAGCGGACGGACGACTGCCGATAGAATAACGACCATGAATTCATGACGGAGGCATGACTAATGTGACTCGAAGTGGGCAGAGAACAAAAGGCTGGAGAGGGTAGAAGGGATGATGTACGACTCCGACCACCAGCCAAAGGTGCACGCGTGCAAAGAGGCGCTGGAGCACCTAGAGGGGCTGCACAAGGTGATCGTATTGTACCTCTTGCTGTCATTTTGCAACGCGATGGCATTTTAAGACGCGGACGTGACGTATACACTACAAGCTCGTGTGGAGCGTGCGCTAGAGTGGTGTCTCCGGCAGGTGTCTTCGCGTGCGCAGTTCCGAAACAGTAGACGAAAGGTTTCCACAAGTCGATCACAAGAATTATACTCTATGTGACAACAACCTGATCAACCATCACTAATCCCTTTGAACTAGTGTATTTATGTGTTACTGACTTTATTTGCAATAGGCTCTCAACAGCAGAATCTTAGGCTGTTCGCCACGCAGTCGAGTCAATGAAGCCCGGTGTCCAAGACACGATGGGGAGTTCCGACCACCGTTCACTGGCACCTCATTCGACGATCTTTCTGCACACAGCTGTCGCCCAAGAGATCAATATTCGGAGGGTGCTAGAGATCAATTGTGACAGACTAGGCGGTATGTTCAAATTTCCGAGCTTGTTCTTCAAATCGAGTAGTATACATCAGAGAAATACCAGGTACTGCTGTTTCAATGTGAAGGACACGAAGGACCTTATCGACATGCAATATAGCACATCGACAACGTTAGGCTAGTACGGCCTGACGGAACACTATTGGTATATTCCCCTCTACTCTTACCACACCCTTTGTAAATATATATATAGTTTACCATCCGTAGCGGTGTGAATGGCCTCGTATCCCACATTTTGCACCATGACCACAATGCGGGGAACCCTATGTATACGATTGTAGCTTACACGATCGGAGGGGTGACAAGGGCAGGCATGAATATATCCAGCAAGAGGGAGTTCATGTACGTATGCATACATAAACTAGAGTGTGAGACTACGCTCTAAGTAATGCCGTAGGTGCCTATTAGAAGAACTCACCGTCCTTCACTCTGTACTCGTCATGTGGTGAGACGTTCTAGTAACTATGTTGTATCTGACATGTCACACCAAGTCCGAAATGCACCGTGGCATTTCATGTACATACACTACTAGTATCACAACTCGACGGCAAGACATACAGCTCTGAGACATTAAACATCTCTACGACATATAATTATTACTACTTCAAAGTAGTCGTATTATCGGACAATGATCGAACTTGTATGTGGTGAACATATTCACTTAATGGAATATTGGTAACTGCCTCAGCACGTTTGCAGTGCATTCTCAACACCATAGTTATCTTCTCTTAGAGTGAAGATGGATGACGTACGTGTACCATTTCCTTCATACCAAACATACGGAAATGACCAGCATGGTGCTCGGGTATGTTGTCATTCAACATCCCCTTGAATCTGCGGGCTTGGTTGAACTTTGAATTCACCTAGGACCTCCTCAAGAGCTTCCTGTGAGACATTGTCTGTCCTTATATTATCCGAGTCTCTCGCTGGGATTGAAGTACATGGCTCGCTCGGAGAGGTGCATGTATCGATTGTGTTTCCTATTCTGCCAGGTGAACATCGATAGCATACATATTCACGGATCCGTTTAAACAACACATATGCCTACTATATAGGTACATCACGCCTGATAATCGACATCGTCAAAGGCACCAGAAGTATCAGTGTAAGAGAAAGACTGGTAGGGAGGTGAATCCCGGGTGGTTGCCTTCTTTCGTTTAGGAGCATGCTCTAATCCATATGGGTAAGCGGTTGAACTGAAAGGCTAGATGCGGTTATAAGACTCACTTGGTATCGGAGAAGTGACAGTACTAGCCCTGCCCTCCGACCTCGATGCCGCAGAGGAACTGGTATTTGCACGCTGCCGTTTTGTCGATTTCTTGCGTGGCGGCGAGGTGACTTTCACAAAGGAAGATGTTGGCGACACAATGGACGAAGTTGGCGATGGCATACGGCGATTCTTGATGGAGGTGAATCGATCAATTGTGTTGTTCTCCTCGTCGTCAATATCATCTTCCTCTTCGATGAAACGTGTCTCGTCAGGACCATCTTCGTCAACCATGTCATATGCCCAACGCTCGCAAGAGAGGACCTTTCGACCGGTATCACTGAGATCGACTGTGGGAGGACTATCAACGTCAACGACATCTCGGCCCGATCGGTCGCAAGAGAGAACTTTTCCACCAGTATCACCATCGAATCTAGTAGGAGCATCAGCATCAACAACGTCTGGCCCCGATCGGTCTTGGGACAGGCCTCTTCCAGATGTATCAAGAGCGACTGCCTGATCGGTCCCACCACCTGTTGCGTCGACTACGATGCTATCCCGCATTTCATCCTGGTGCTGAAATGCGGGATTCAGTATCATGCACAATGACATATATACCGTGGATGAGACATTACTCACGCCGGCATCCGTCTCGGTGCTGACATTATCTTTGTCTCGAGAAGACGCCATCACATTCCTTTCGAACTTGAATTCTGGATCTCTGAGATCACGACCCTTCAACCATTCGGCATAGGTCTGCGTCAGGTCCTTGAGATGTTGCACTGATTCGGCCTTTGTCGGCAAACCGATTTTATCCAGCCTCTTGCTGCCAGCAACCATAGCAAATCGCTCGCCTTCATCTTTGGGAACTTTCTCGTTGCGGATCTCCACATACAGCCGTTCGTCCGACCTTGTCGCTGGAATGGGATCAAATGAGATGGTGTCTGTGTTCCTCTTCCTCTGTCGATATGCATTGATGTTCAATGCCTTGTCACAGGATCATTTTAACCCAGAGAGTCGGAGGCATAGTAGTATTACTTACGTCCACGAGAGAACGGAGTGCCAATATAACGTCGTTATCGAGGGGAGGTTTCTGTTTCGTGTTGGATTTCTTTGTCGGATTGTGCCATGCAGTGCGTAGATTCTGCACAAAGTCAACCGCCTTCTGAACTTCCCGTTCCTGTGAACCAAGCGCCCTCTCCCGCTTTAGTTTCTCCATTTCCGTCTCGATGACGTGGATGGTCGGTGTGCCATTCTCAGAGTTGGGCACCGTCAGAAGATATATACCATCAGCCCAGGTAATGAAACCAGGGGGTGGGAGTTGTCCCTCAGTAAGAACTAGCTGATCCGACCCTCCAAGTTGAGTGATCACCTTTGTTTGTCCGACATCCTTCGGAGCCAGGTATTCGCTGAGCACTTGCTGTACACGGAGCCGCACGGTCGCAGCACCTCCATCAGGGTGGCAGATGAGCAGTTCGTGCCGATAGGAAATGATCCTGCTTGATTCTGCGATTGCAGCAGCTGCGAAAGAGCGCATGACGCGCTTGTAATGGTGAGAGGTGAGAGACTGCCACTCCCAGGTCGTCCACTGGATGAGTCCGAGTCCTCGCATCGGGCCTTTGGGACGGTCCTTCGTCAATCGAGAGAGTCTCTTCCATGGCTTATGACAGGTTGGTGGTCTTTGTTTGAAGTCGATTGTCGGTGCGTTTGTTGCTCGACCGTCGGGCTTGCTCTCGAGGAGGAGTTGGTGTATCTTAAGGAACTCTGTATTCCTTGTGATGAGTGCCTCGTGCTGGTGCATCCTGTCTTGCTGACGATTGAGTGCAAACATTCCGCCTTCCTCCTCCTCCTCCTCCTCTCTTTCCTCAGCCTCGTCGCTTTGGTCTATGTCATCCTCCTCGTATGTCACCGCCGCCTTCTTTTTTCCCTTTAACACTTTCTCACTGATCTCAGACGGTTGAGTCCTCTTTCCGGCCGCAGACAAGTCCGTCGCTGCACGTGCTGCCAGGAGATCCTTGGATTCCCGACCTTCAATATTGACTCCGAACGCAGATATGAGTTTGTTCTGGGCGGTGAGTCGTGGTGGAAGTTGCATGGCTTTGAGTTGAATTTGCATGTTGATGAACGAGGGGTACTCGTTCCAGATAGTAAATACGACCTATGAGTAGTATGTCGAAGTCCAATGAGCACAATTGAATCAGAAAATGACATACCTGTTGCACCGCGTTGATGCGCTTTGTCTCCTGGATGTCTCCATGACATTGTATCGCACGAATGACTGCGGCTGTTGCAGATCCTGGGGTCCAATATGTTTGGCCAATGGCGGGAACCATATCAATCATCGGCTCCCACCAACGGGAATACTGGCAGTGTGTCTCGTCAGCATCTATCCCGCATAAATGGACTGGGTGGAAATGCGGGATCCTATAGAGAAATTCAACATATACTCACCTCCATCACCGCCTCTTCGATCATGTCGAGTCTTCGTGCCATGTGTACATATACGCTCCGCGACATGAACGGTAAAAGACCGAGACTCTTCTCGCCCACCGTCCTCGCGAGCAGCCACCGCAAGACCTTCACCTTGGCAACACACCACTGAAGGGAGTCTAGTGCTCGCTGTTCCACCTCATTCCGAGTCATCGATGCATCCGTCGTTTGCATAGTCGTCACCACCCCCGGAAGGTTGTCGATGATCTGTTGCAAGTAAGCACATATCGCCTCCTGCCATTTGTGTTGCCGCTGATTGGCAAATATGTCCTCCACGTCCGTATCTGGCCCCAGGTGTTGGATGAATGCCGCATCCATACATTGCCGAATCGCATAACTTGCTCCAATAGCAATAGTAGCCCGATGCTTCTTCATCAAACCATATATCTCCAGCATCCTTTTGCGGGCCAGCAGTGCGTCTGATTCTTCTTCCACAAGTATTGTGTCAATCAATTCATCAACCTCGGCCTCGTCTACGGCCAGGCTGTTGAAGCAGAAGCATGTGTAATTTTCCATGAGCTCCGTCATATAGGAAATGATCTAGGGGTGTAAAAATAAATTAATGTCGGTCCCTGCTTCGTTTAATTTACTCACCCCACCCGATGGCCCTAACATCCTAGTGTGAAAGGCAGCTAATTTCATGTCGCCTTTGCGGTCCAACATATGGATCCCCATCGGTTCAATATGCTGCATGAATTTCCACACGTAGTCTTGACTTAACAAGTCTTGCCACTTGCGCGGTGCTTGACTCAAGCTGTCCTTCACCTCGATCTCCCGATGAGTCCCCTTCTTTGCTTTCGTCTCACGAAACATATGCAGCAAACCTTCCTCGGGAGTTTGCTTGTAGTTGTGTTCCGTCTGGTTCTTCGAGAGATACAGTCCAAGATGTTCGTCGACTAACGCTATTGAATTTCGAATCAGCACTGCGGTCCATCCAACTTCCGAGTCACTGGCTCACTTGTGTCATATAGGACGACCATCCACTGCCCACCGAGTGCGAGCGTCTCTTGCAGTACGTCCCGCTTTTGTTTCTGTCCCTCATTCACCTCCTCTATTCCAGCATGAGTCGTGTCCCCCTCCAAGACTTGTTTCACCTCCGCCTTCTTTGCTTTCAACAGCTCCTTATGCTGCTTCGTCAGTATCTTGGTCCATTCTGCGACTGCATGAATCCGATGTCGTCCTCCGGCTGCGACGAGCTTCTTCCCCTTCTTCGCCGAAGATTCTAGCTCCAATATCGGGAGGTCCTTTGTCGCGTCCAAGCCCGGCGTGTAGGAAGCAGTGTATGTCCCTTCCTTCAAGTCCTTTTTTGACACCACTAGTGGTATGGCTTTCGACAAGGAGAACCTGTCTGCACCGTGAGTCAGAAATGATTGCACGAGCTTATTGACCTCGTCGTTCTCTACGCCTCGTGGGTTCCAGAGTCCAAATCGAAACTCCTCCTTGTGATCGATGACATCCAGGCGTGCATACCCAACGACCGCCTCTTGGGCTAGCTTGGCCATCGAGTGCTTCTTCTGCACCGACGCTTCGACTTTCCCATTTCCACTCAGACGCTCAGAGTCCTTCACCTTCTAACATCAATCAGTGAGCTAACTCTCTTGTCTGCGACATCACTCACCTTTGCCACTTTCACTTCCTGTAGTAAGTGAGAGTTTGTATCATCTCCCGATCACGTAGTAGGTACACTTGCCTTCACACTCACTCCTCCTTTCTGTTTCTGTTTATTGCCTGCCATTGTGCCGTAGTTGTGGTGGTAAATGAGTGCTCACTGCTTGATCGAGCCATCCACCTTTATATAACCATTTTTATCCACTAGTACCGTGTACCTCTGTACGTCATCGACTGCTTGTGGTGGGCCCAGAAACGTGTTGCATAGAATGAATGTGGGTATTGATGGACCTGATTGGTTATTTTGGAGATACTGATGTTATCGATTGAATCTCACTTGTTATCTATGACGTCATATCTTATCCCACATTTCAGATATACACAGAAATGCGGGATACATTGCATCTTTGGGTATCCCACATTTCACGTCTGTGTTGAAATGTGGGATAGATCTTCACGGTGTATGTATTAGTATACTAGGGTCGCCGTTGGCGACTGGTAACCTTGCTGGCGTTGCTCAAGTGAAGAGATGCTATAAGCTTAGCTACATGTCATACGGAACACTACATGTTGTCGTTCAATGGAAAGTTAGTAATTGTGTGGGTGACAGCCTGTAATCTGTGGTCACTGTGGAAGTTGCTTGCTTGTCTGTCTGGCACTCCCCGGGCCCTGCAAGGGTTGGAAATTTGGAATCACTGCCAACAAATGTTAGGTCTAGAGTGAGGACACGGCAAAATGTGCATGTAGTCCGCCGCTCGAGGGGGGCAGCTTACTCGAAAGGACTCAAGGAGGCTGTATATGATGTGATCCGTATCTCATGCAACAATATTGCCTACATAAACGACCGGTCCAGGGGATCCAGCAGATTAGATAGGCCGAGCTTCCCTCTTCGCGCTGAAACGAGGCGATGTGGTGATAATGATGTATCATTACCCTGCTAGTTAGCATAAAAATATGATACATCTTTCATGCTGAACTTGAAATTTACCCTTTGTGCTCCAAATTGATACATCAACTTCAAGTTGCTGATATATCAGTGTTACATCACTCGCGCCCGTGATTCTAGCACCTAGCACGACTTGAATAAGCTGATATATCATCATCACTAGTATGTACTATTTGAATTCCAGTGGGACCGGCATCCGGTGACTGACTTGGATACATCACTCACGCTCATTGCCACTGATGTATCTTTCTCACTAGTAGCTCCACTGGCAACCTGTTGTGATACATTACCATCGCTGAGTCCTGCCGCATCTCTGACCTACACTGGCTGATATATCATCCCCACTGGTACCATACCCACTCATGCTGGCACAACCAGCGGCAGTGATATATTACCCTTGCACATACATCACTGGCATATGATACATCATCCAGCGGGCCCACTGCCTGCCACACAGCCCACACCTGCGATATATCATTTTCACTAGTAGCACCGTACTGGGCCACTGGCTGATATATCATCTCCGCTAGTACTGTAGTACCCACTCAGGCTGGCACAACCTACTGGCTGCAATGATATATTACCCTTGCAGGCACCTACAATATATCATGTGATTCATCAACTGTGCTGATTGTACTATGTGCATTTGGCTGGCTGATCAGGGGGTTCAGTGATATATTACTCATGGCTTGTTGTTGCTGCCAGATATACAGGGACTGTTGATATATCACACCTGCTCATTGTGTGATACATCAACCGTGCTGATAGTAGTATATGCATTTGGCTCACTGATCAGGGGTTCACTGGCAGTGATATATTATTACTCATGCTTGTTATTGCTGCCAGATATACAGGGACTGTTGATATATCACACCTGCTCATTGTGTGATACATCGACCCTGCTGGTATATGCATTTGACTTACTGATCAGGGGGTCGAGTGATATATTACTCATGCTTGCAGCAGCTTGTTCAAGTTGTTGTTGCCAGATCTACAGGGACTCTTGATATATCACACCTGCTCATTGTGTGATACATCAACTGTGCTGATTGTATGTGCATTTGGCTCAAATTGGCTGCCTGATCAGGGGGTTCAGTGATATATTACTCTTGCTTGTTGTTGCTGCCAGATATACAGGGATTCTTGATATATCACACCCACTTGTTGTGTGATACATCAACTGTGCTGGTAATGCTGGTATTCATTGTATAGTATTGAATCTACTGTATTGATATATCACTCAGGCTCCACGAACAGCTTGTCTCCTTCACGGTGCATGATAGAGGCTGACGGGCAGTTTGACAGTGTTGAGGGATGTGCTACTATGGCTGTGCAGTGGCCAATCTATGCACAATAAATTTGAACCCTAATCCCTAGGACATAATCTAGGCTGGAGAATAAATGCGACGCAACTTGAACGAGGACGAGGGAACGAGACGGGAATGACGACGAGCCTGAGGGCGAGGGCAATGATGTGAACAATGAGGACGAGGACATGGGACATGGATGGGACGACGAATGCGACAGACGTGGACGCGACGACGAGCAGGACGCGGTCATGACGGAGACGACCTCGTATGCAAACGCACCATGCGTTTGCGCGTGTGCTTGCACACGAGGACGACAGGCGCGGGGTAGACGGGGGTGACAACCGCGTCGTCGATGTTGTCGTTGTCGTGCCGTCATTCTCCCCATCGTCATTTTTGTCGTCATTTCGTCATTCACGCGTTGTTGTCGTTGTCATTGTCGCGGTTGCCGTGTCGGTGTCGTCGTCGTTGCGGTGCGCGGTGCCACGTCGCATTGATGTGTGAACACATGGGAGGGATTAGGGACGGTGAGAACTGTGAGGGTCGAGGTCTCGAGCATGAGGGCGAGCTGTACTCACCGTCGTCGGCCTTGTCTCGTCATTGTGTCGTCAACGTCATGTTGTGGCATGCCGTCGCGCCAGTTGTCGCATTGCGGACCGTGCGGTGCCGCGTCGTGTCGGTCGTTGCCGTGCTGTTACGGTGTTGTGGCACGAATCGTCGTCATGTCAGCGTGTGGGTGGTTGTGCCACGAGCCTGGTGGGGGTGAAGACGAGGTGCCAGTGTGGGCCAGTGCCCCATCGCGTCACAATGTTGCGTCGTGGTCGTCGTGTCCGAGTCGTCATGTCACCGTGTGGGTCGTCCGTGTTTGAAATTTAAAATTTGAGTGAGTCACATCATCGAGTCACTGTACATACTATGGTCCCGGTCACGCAGGAAAGAAGATGCGATATCATTAATAATTCCAAATATGGTTTGGAAAGTGCACCGGTAAATCTCGTATCATTTAGGAGTAGCCGAGACTTCAAGTTGTGAAAACATGAGATTGTAGCTTGTACAACACTTGAAATGTTATTATAAATAGCAGACTATGTGTCTACAATGTCCTAGAAACTATTTACACCATGTGCCTAGTGGGATACTTCAGTAATACATTCGGGTTGTGAAAAGGTGCATTGGTGTTCATTGCTTGCTACGCACATGCAACAGAGATGTGGTTGCATTTCATGCATCTTCACAATTTAGACTAAATGAGCTAGGCACATGATGTAGATATTCTCTATCACAGTATCCAAACACGATCCACTATTTATAATTGCAATCAAAGTGTTGTGGAAGCTACAATATCATGTTTTTCATTTGTTTTGCAAGTCTCCCAAGTTTTCGGAGAGTTTCCCACACTTTCCCATTGGCTAGTGCTTCAGCAGAAGACGTACGTGCCTGCACATAAGACATTTGTAATTGGATGGACTCCGATAAGAATCCACATAAATTCAATGTATCCTACAAATGTACAAAGACCCCGGGCCTGTACAATAAAATCATACCTACAAGAACTACAGTGTGGATCAACGGGGTGCAAGCAAACAAGGGCGGTGAGGTGAAGCAAGGACGGGATCCTCTGTACGAACTCGACCACCCCGCCCGGAATCTGTTCATGAACGACCAACAAAGACGCACAGAAGAACGCTTCGCAACAGAAGCACCATTTGACGACAACAACAACAACAACCACTTTGTAGTACCCCTCGTCCGTGTTGCCCAGCCAGCCAGCAAGAGCCGAGTTTCGTGAGAGCAAGTCAATGTGTCGGTCTGCAAGTGAACGGTCGTCAGCGAGCTCGCTCCGAGTCCCTCCGAGTCGAGCCGTGGCCGCCCAGTTACTCGGGACCGCGGTCCTCTGGTATGCTCGCAGTCTAACGTCGTCGTCGTGTGGTTGGCGTCTGTTCGGTGTTGGGACATGCTGGGTAGACTCAGAGAGGGAGGGGAGGGAGAGGGAAGGAGAGAGCGTGTGCGCGTCATCAGCATCGCACGATTGGCGTCTGTTGGTACGTGCTGGGTGGACTCAGAGAAGGTGAGGAGGGGGAGAGAGAGAGAGAGTGCGTTCGCATCGTCATCGTCGCTGCTGTCAGCACGCCGACACGTCGTCGGCGTTGGCTTCAGTTGAGAGTCTTTGGACACACTGCGTGGAGAGAGACTTGGAGGAAGAGGAAGAACTTGGGAGAGGGCACATGCGTGTCGTTGATGCTGTCGTGTCGTTGTCCGTGGGAACTTGTGCGTGCCACTGATCACGATCAATCAACAATGGTGCGGATAGTATGCATTACCAGCACGGTTGATATATCACACAATCTAAGCGCGTGTGATATATCAATGTTCCCTGTCGATCCGGACAGCAGCAACTACACTGAGCACAAGTAGTAATGTATCACTACACCCAGTGAGTTAAATGGTACATACCAGTGATATATCAAAATTCCCAGCCAATCTGGACAGCAGCAATGAGCACAAGTAATATACCAGTAGTAAACCCAGCAGGTTGATGTATCACACAATGAGTGTGTGTGATATATCAATGTTCCCCATCCCTGTATATCTGGCAGCAAAAACAAGCATGAGTAATGTATTACTGGACCCCGGGCCCCTGATCAGCGAGTCAAATGCACATAGTACTACCACCAGCACAGTTAATGTATCACACAGTGAGCAGGTGTGATATATCAAGGATCCCAGGCCCTGCCATATATCTGGCAGCAACAACAAGCATGAGTCATATATTACTGAACCCCCTGATCAGCCAGCCAAATGCACATACAATCAGCACAGTTGATGTATCACACAATGAGCAGGTGTGATATATCAACAGTCCCTGTATATCTGGCAGCAACAACAAGCATGAGTAATATATCACTGAACCCCTGATCAGCCAGCCAAATGCACATAGTAGTAGTAACTACCAGCACAGTTGATGTATCACACAACAAGCAAGTGTAATATATTAACAGTCCCTGGGCAAGGTATCATTGATGATATACATTAATCACATGAGTGATGCATTAGTCTTTTGCATGCTGGTATATTGCATGTTGGTATATCACTCTACCGTAATTGATGTATCACACTTTTAATGCTAATAATATATCGGTCTGAAGGTTGACTGTGTTCGGAGTGATTCGAGTGAACATGCGAGCGAGGTTGATATATCCGAGTGACTGAGTCATTAATCACACACCGAGTGATACATCAGTCTCTTGCATGTTGGTATACTATAGTATCACTCTACTGTAATTGATGTATCACCCTTTGATGCCAATAGTATATCAGTCTGATGGTTGACATTAGTCTCTTGCCTGAATCTACCATACTTGATGTATCACACTTTTAATGCTAATATCTGTGTCACAGTGAGTGAACATACAAGCGAGTTTGATATATCATTGATCAGAGGTGTGATGCATTAGTGATGCATTAGTCTCTGGCATGTTGGTATCATGTTGACTCTACCATAAGTTATGTATCACATTTTTCACACTAATGTATCACATTTTTCACGCTAGTACCGTGATTTGATATATCATTATCACTGCTACAGGTGCTGAAACGGGCTCGAGCCTCGCATGTTGCAATAGTACTGTGGCTCCGCTCGTCCCTCGCTTCGCCAGGCTACTAGCGTGCGTCATCGTTTACTATTTTATATGTAACTTTGTAAGTGTGTACAGCCTCCCTTGAACCCGAGCAACCCAAGCAACCTCTCTATGACCTGAGCAACCTATAATCCTAATGAAGATTGTTTGTTGTTATTTAGAATCTGCTCACGAACACAGTATGCATGAGCACCTTGCCAGCAAGGTAATTGTGACATCTGTAAGATACCATCTTGATCTACCATATCCTCTTGGTATTACTTACCGTCGTCCGCACCCATAATTGTCGTAATTGCATCAGAACAATAAAATAGGATCTTGTTCTACATGTTGTGTCCGGGCAGGGCTGATGGTCTTCTAGGCCTCCAAGGAGGCGGTGTCAGGGGTCCTTGCCCAGGGGCTGGAGGTTCAGCCATGCATATAGCTGCATGTTCAGCATCTCATATCATATTACTACCACCCAGGTCCCCATACAGGGAGACCAAGTCCAGCCTGCGCCTAGTAGACACCCTCTTGAAATCTCAATCATAATGCTTTCAATTATCTAAATGCTGGTAACTTATCTCGACCTTGTAGTGCAGACAACTGTCAGCTATATTATTATGTGTCCCACATTTTTTCACATACTGGGGTAACATTTCGATGCAAATATTGAGTTGAGTGGCTTGCAGTCATCTGTAAAAAAGAAAAACCCTGGTTGTACTCCATAGAAACCCACTTACTACTATATAGACTACATAGCACTATGGAGTGATTATGAAACTTGGAGCTTGCTATGTAGCATTACAAATGGTAAAAGATACTATATAGACACTATCTTGACATGTTCATACTATATAGACACTGTCTTGACATGAGGCTCATACTATGGGGTCTACTGGGTCTACTCGGATATGCATCAACACCAAGTGTGCCCTGTGCAGACCTTCCCTAATTTGTGATTTGCCCGACAAGGATCTTGAATACAGATACACAGGGTACACTTTCAATCAGAGGGACACTCATGATAGAGCTGGTGGATAAATTATATTAACAAGTATTTAAAGTATATAGTATATGAGCGACTCGGAGTATATCATTTCCACCGGCGGGCACATTTGCAATCATACAGACTTGAGAAGTCCTAAAATTAGTGGTGAGCGACTTGAGATAACGGCAGATAAACAATTTACCAGGACTCTGGATACACCGCCGGTCTGAGGTACACTCGGTGATCACGAAGTCCTAAAGTAATCGGTGAGCGACTTGAGATAACAGTGGATAAACAATTTACCGTGACTCTAAAGGATGAACACTCACCGTGTGATAATGATCCCGAGATGATCTTGACCGAGGGCCATGGGGGAGTACTTCAGATACGCCAGCCCGGGACTTGGGATCAAGAAGTCCTAAAATAAGTGGTGAGCGACTTGAGATAATGGCGAGTAATGAACACTCACCGTGTGATAACCATCAATCCAGAGACGATCTCGACTGCAATTCAGGGCAGAGGGCCATGGGGGAGTACTTAGGATGTGCCAGGTAGACTCGGGATCAAGAAGTCCTGAAATAAGTGGTGAGCGACTTGAGATAACAGTGAGTAAATGAACACTCACCATGTGGTAGTCATCAATCCTGAGACGATCATGATCTTGATCGCAATTCAGTGGACCGGAGGACCGTGGGGGAGTACTCCGAAAGGGACATATATGATATGTCTGCCCGGCCACCCAAGCTATGCACACGGACAAAGAGTTTTACGAGGACATGACCATGTTCAATCCATTCTGATTTGCCGAGATGCGCACTGGTGACGAGAATGACACTGTCAGGTACCAGTTCCTGTCGATCGGCATCAATTACATATCCTTTGGGCATAGTAGGAATGCATGGTGAGTTTCGCTCCTCCACTTGAGCCGTTCGAAGCACTAATCTGGCAACACTCTGTAGTCCTGGTCGATTTTTCGCCGCTGTACTGGTCAACACCATGTTGGCTCATGTGGCCGTAGTATCATACAATGTCAAGCTTGAGGGGGAAGGTGTCCCGGGGAGGGGCGCTGCTGCTGCGATTGAACCTGCTACTCGCATCCTGATTCGCAAGAGGGTTCACTGAACGTTCAGATATGCCGGGGTTGACTCGTGATTGAGAAGCCCTGAGATATTCAGTGAGCAAACAAGTTGAGATAACGGTGAGTAAACAACGAACGCTCGCCGTGTGACACAGTGTGTCAATGATCTGAAGACAATCTTGGCTACTTGAACCCCGAGGATGAGGGGGACCATTGGGGAGTACTGCCTGTCGCCGAGTATACTCACGATCACCAGGTGATGATGATCACGAGACGACCTTGGCTGTGAGGACAACTTGACAGCCTGGGACTGGGGGGAGCACTGTAGATATACTGGGTACAGTCGCGCTGGCAGAGACTCGGTGCGCATGGCATGGAGTGGGTGGAGAAGTCCCTAAATATTTGGTGAGCGACTTGAGATAACGGTGAGTGAACAAAGAACTCATACCAGGTGATGGCAATCTGCCAGGAGGAGGGTAACAATGATGGCGTGTCATCATGTCGTCCAAATCGTCCCACTGGTCATTGAGCAAGAGAGGAAGGAAGGAGGGAGGACGGTGAGGGGGTGGTGCAGTGGAGTTGGCCAGACACTGGTCACCAGGCAGGGTGCTCAACGATGGACAGTCACGTCCACTCGGAGCCCTCGCTGCCTGATGAATGTGGTGTGCAAGAAGGCTTGTCATACATTTCCCACTGTGACGACACATCACCTCATTCCTGAGTCACATGTCACATGTCATGGCTGACTACGCGATGTGATGCAACAATGACCTGGACGCATAATTGTGGATGATTAGTACATATACTACTACTATCTGTGGTACTGCATCACAGGTTTGTTGAAGTTCAAGAGCTTGTGTTGATCAAGACAGAAACCATGTGGAATGACCCAGTATGTCATTGACTCAATCATGTTCCACTGACAATGGCATACATGAGAGCCTTGACACTGCTGTGCTGTACTGTACTACAATGATCTAGGATGTTCATTTACCATCCAGGTCTCAAATGGCATGGTAAATACTGACAGGGATAACAGTGTGTTCACTTGATAGGCATTGGAGACTAGACCATTGAATACACATGGCAAGGCTCAGGCTCTTCTAGACATTTAGTAAGGTTGGCCCAGACTTGACTGGTCTGAGCCACCACCATCAAGCACCAGTATACTACCTCATGTGTTCTGTTGCAATCATGTCAGACAGTGAAAACTACCACAGTATACTAGATGTGGATGCAAAGGACTGCTTAGAGTCTTGCCCAATTCTTTTTATTTTCATGCCAGTGTATGGTACTACTTATTGTTTTGAATATATTGATTTGTGCTGTTTACCCCATCCGTGTAATAACAACAATGAAAGATATGATTATGTGGAGGGATGCCACATTGTAGACATCATACCACCACGTCCTGCGGAATGATTGCAAGATACACGGTAACTATCGTCAAGGCATTTTGCAGGAAATACGATAACTGCCCACCCTCCCGTTTACAGACTTCCAACTTGCAATACCACACCTTTCCGACTTCCCGGCGTTCACGAACAGTTTTGCAACACTCCTGCGAGACTTCCGCCTTGTATTTCAATAGCATGCCTTGCAAGATCCCCACTGAATTGACTTGCAATACCATATCCTCGCAATATGGGCCATACCATCCCGTTGACGCGCTACCTTGTCTTGCAATACCACGCGCATGGCGCTCCCTGTTCCGTCTGGCTCCGGACTTGCAAGATCACTCGCAATAGTACCATACCCTCCCGTGAGTCTACGCGCTGCTTTGCAAGACATTGTCTTGCAGTACCACGCGCTCCCCGTCTCCACATCCGAGTCATGTTCCCGCCCACACCCTCCGAACTGTTTAAGTTGAAGACTTGGCAAGCGAGTGGTTTGATACTAATCAAGTGCTTAGATTAGTACTGTAACTACACTATTCACACCGTGTAGATCAAATTTACATGACTACAGACTGAATCGCCTCGGCCGATCAACGACGCCTGGCGGTCCTCAGTCGTTTTGACGTGCGACGGCCTGCCTCAGGCTGTACAAGCACCCGGCGGGCCTCTTCCAACGGTTCCAGCTCGGCCTCGTCAATCTTAGTACATGGCTGGATGTTAGCTAATTCTTTTCAGTCCTCAGATTATAGATGACATACGAGTGGGACGGCAGTACCTTTTTCGACGGGGCCAGTGGCAGCCGACCCGGAACTGCTCGGCACTTGATGGACGCCGGCCACATTCAACAAGTTTTCCGGAATGGCCATGATGGCTTCCGCCACTTCTTGCAATGTCAGCGTCTGGACCTGAGGCTCGGGTTCTAGGTGAATTTCAAAGGTCTGAATTGATAAAATATCAGTTACTACTAATCTTCGTTGAAAAGCACCACCACTTACCACTGGTCCAACGACATCATAGTCGTATGTCAGTGCGAGGGACTGGACACGCACACTGTGGGGCACAAAGACTTTCACAGTACTATGGTTTGACATTGGAGGTGAGTGGTTCCAGGACTCGGATGGCGTGGATTTTGATTAAGGGGAGGAAAATAGCTTGCAAGATAATCCCTCTCAACCATCCCGACTTAGTTTTCTGAACCTTGCAATTTTTTTACTACTGGCATGTTGCAAGATTATGCTCTCAAGTCCACAGTCGACATCCCTTCAGGCACGTCTCATCTATTGCAAGACCCTCAATCGACTCCAAGAGTCCCCCGAGCGTCGTCCCCTCCTCGTGTCGTCTATTTCAAGATGATCTCCCCACTGCCAGCTCGGCTCCTTCCGTCGCAAGTTTAAAGGACTCTGACATTCTATAGACGTAGTGGTGCTGTGGTAGTCCTAATATTAACTAGCTGGCAGCCTGATAGCATTAGTCGAACATAATGTCTCCGCCAGATTGTCAGCATTCAAGTTAATACCCCCGCCGATCTCAATGTATCTTTGCGTATTTCGCCAGATGTGTTCGAAGCGCTTTCCTAAATCTTGTCTAAGCGCTGCTTGTCGTAGGGCATATGCTTTTATGCCTTCCTCCAGCGTGGGGTCGTCTGTTTTGATCAGTGCTTGCCTCTCCAACCACCACAAGGACTGCCAGCGGAAAAACTGCAAAATCCGACGCTGCTCCTCAACCAATAATTCGACCTCTTCGGCCCAGCGATTGGCTCTGGCTCTGGCTTTGCACCATTCGATCCGGATTGCTGCCCATATTATTAGTTGGTTGGAAGAATATACTGTAATGTTGACGCACCATCTTGCAAGCCTTCGTCTTCGTCTTTCTCTGAGTCGCCATCACCGCGTCCACATTCTATCCAGATCCATGAGAGTCTTCTTTGTCCTTCACTCGGTCGGTCGTCAGTGCCCTCTGTCATGGGGCGGATATCTTCTTTTGCAAGAGAGCGGAATGTGGACTTCCATTTCAATCTGCCGAAAAGTACAGATAATGCCGACAAGGCACTGTGAGCAGCCCGATATTTTGCAGCGCTTGCGTCTACTTTTGCATCAACCGATTTGAGAGAATTACAGGCCCGAGTATTTGCACCCGGCTGTCCACGCAGAAACCGATCTTTGAAGCATAGCATGTAGGAACGAGAACGGAGTGCCTGCCGCAATTCTTCAAGTGCGTCGTAAGCCTGACCAATGCGAAGCTTCCATTCGATCTCCTCGAGTTTGATGTCACATGGGACTTGGCGTCGGAGAGTGGACGGAAGCCAGAGACGGAAGTCTTCAGGCTTCCGGACTATTTCGGAATCAAGGGAAACCTTTGCGCGAAACGAGGCGATGCAGGGAATGTACAACATCTGGACATTGGCCCAAGACTCAATACGCCTCATAAGCCCGTTGCTACGTTGAAGTAACTTTGCCTTCTGTTGATCGGTAGCGTGGATGCCTAATTTCTCCATATCAACACGAAGACGTCGTCTTGCAACATTAGTAAGGGTGTGACCAGAACTTATATAGTAGGCACTTACTGTTGTTCTTCAAGATCGATCCCAGTACTAACCAGAACACTTGGCGAGATATCAGTGTGAATGAGATCCATTTCTGGTACGTTGGTTTCAGTTCTTGCTAGTTGTAGGCGTACTGAAGCCTGTGTGACCGCTGATCAATCTTGTCTTAGCACAGTCTCAGATCAGACGAGAGGAATCACATACCGTTGGATTTAACCTCAAAAGGATTTGGTTTCGACATATCCCTCTCCCAGGCCTCGATGTCCGTTTTCCATTTCAAGAGTTGAACCCCATATCGCTCTTCAAGGGAATTCTCGAATTCACAAAGATCTTCTTGGTGGTCATTCCGTTCCGGAACCGCTTCTATAATTTTCCGGAGAATTGCTTCGCCTGGATGATTTGAAAGGTTTAAACCATGCAAGACCCGTTGCAATGGGGCTCACTTACCCAACCCAATGAGCTTCTTCCAATTGCTGTCTCCCATGAGATCGTCGAGTGTATCACGGCGGTGGCCAGGCCCCATCTCCTTGGTGCTAGACGCCACTGCATTCAGAGTTGACCAGCCTCGCTCAGGTGCTTCTCTGTCAGTTCGGCCCATGCCCTTGATGTAATTGAACGAGTATTTCCATTGGCACTCGGAAACATGTGCAGGGAGGTGAAATTTCGGTACAAGAACCTTGACTTTCCTGTCTTCGTAAGGGAAGTGCATAGGGTTGGGAAGATCTTGCATACACTCCCACAGGTGCACTGACCACTGACAAGCAATGTCGTAAGAGACGTTGAGGACTTTGACGGTTGTATCTTTGAGTGCCGAAAAGAAGAGGTAGTCCATATTGTGGTATCTGGCAACCGTGACTGACTCATCAGTTCATATAAGATGGATGTCATCAATTAATTTACCATTCTCCCTTTTGAAGGTCGCCGACACCACCGGGGAGTTTCATCTCATGGCGTGCACAACAGACGCTGCCTGCCCCGGTGGTCGCGAGCCCTTCCGTAGACTTTGATTCCGCATTGTTCACTGCACTGTGACTTGAGCACATGCTTCTCTGTAGGATCCGATCTATCATTTTGATCAAAAAATATGTATGTTGAGTTACGAACCTCCTGGAGGGAGTTAGCATGATCATGAAGGTACAATGCATATGAGAGTTCCTCCACGAAGTAACTCCAGCCTTTGCTAAGGCTTGGGTCAACTTTTTCATTCGATACTGCTCTCCGTTTTAAACGGAAGTTAGCATCAATTGCCACGAAAAGCACATAAAGCCACCTTAAAATCATCAGCATAGAATCATTAGAATGCCGAACACAGGCTCAGACGCTTACTGCTTGTCTTCAGGTCCCTTATCCCAGTTGTCAGGTAGGTTTTTTCCTGGTTGTGGGCAAGCAGGACATAGTACTCCACATTCTCCTTCTTGAGTATGCTCCACACCAGCTGGATCATGACCCCGGCCAGATCTTTTCAACAACTTTAGGTGGCGCCACTCACGCACCATCCGCATAAACTGTTCATACCGATCCTACAAGAAATATTCAATGATTCCCATGGTGCCAGTGAGCTGCGATGTAACTGTTAAATACCTTCGATGGAGATAGTCCTGTGTTGTCGGTCTGGCATGCAAGCAAATTATAGAAATGATATGCGGATACTTTGGATTCAAGTGAAAGAAGATGAAATCCTTCTAAGAGACTGAATGTGGCAGCCGTTCGTGGCTGCTGTGTACTTGCAGGAAATAGGCAGTACTGCAAAAGTTGCTGAACAGGGGTATCTGCAGACTCACAACCACAAAACCGTAGTGCCACTGAATGTATGCCATTGGTGTCAAGGATTGTAAAATCGTCTGAATAAGGGATTTTTGGAAGATAACACGTCTCCCCAGTTGGGTGCCCTAGTTGTATCACGAGCCCAAGTTCTTTGAGTGATCTCCGAACCCAGTACTCGCCTGTCTACTCCTGCCAGTGCAATTCATGTATTAATCAAAGATCTCGGCTGTAAAATTCACGGTAATATTCACCTTGACTAAGTGAATGGGCTGACTTGCGTGTCTTGACAAGATACATCCTTTGCAACATAAATCAATTGCTAGGCAGTTATCACAGCGGTACATTGCAGGTTCCATCTTGCAACTTGTACACATTGTGATTCCATTACGTCCCTCCAAACAAATCAGTTCACGGAGAAAGGTATCCCGATCTTCAGTCATCCAGGTGAGGAGAGGCGTGTCCTTCGAATGGTAAGAGAAAAATAATCAGATAAATGTCCATGCTTACCGAGGTTGCACCATGGTGCTGTCTTGAATCATTGTCATTCAAACCACACAGAACTGAGAGGTCGGTGCCAGGCGTAAGGTTGTCAAAGCCACAGGAAGGGAAGTCCCCAAAGTCGATATGTGATGGAACTCGGGCAGGCTCGGAGGCTAACAGTGTGCCATCAGCTTTCTGTATCGTTTTCATCTTGGGTGCTTTGTACACTTTTTTCGCTATGGAAAGTGTTCCTGACAAGTCTGACCGTATTTTTAGGTGATTTCCTGAAGCTGCAGGACTAGCTTTGGCATCACAATGTATCTTGAACCCCTTGAGGCGTTTGAAACACAGTGGGCCATCGGTCACAGTAGTAGTAGGTGCTTCCAGTACTTCCGAACTTCTGATACTTGCACCTGTTGCTGACCCGCTGGTTGCCAGAATTCAGACATGACGCAATACTAGTAGCTGTGTTTTCAACTTACTGATGTTTCGTACAGGTTGATTATCCCCTTCAACAATCTCCAAGTCCATTGCCATCGAACTTGAACACGTCGGATAATAATCAAATCTGATGTTGTGCTACGTAGACTTCAAACTATTGTGATTCGCTGATTGTGCGTGGCAAATTTTGCCTTGGACCTCGAAAATGCAATGAAACCTGATGTTATGTTATGTGAAAAGAAACCGGTGTTCCAGTGGGCCGTTCTCACCTATTGTGTGCGGCACTACCGTGACTAACTTAGCCTTGAAAGGTTTAAGACTTTGTGGCACATTAATCCGCCTTAGTGGAACAACTTCTAAAGCTGCTGTAAGTGTGTTAATCTCAGATATCTTGCAAGAGATAACAAGTGCCTCAGAGTCACTGCCATATCTTATGTATAGCCGTGGTGGTTTTCAAGGTACCTGCTCCATCGTCTCGTCGTCTCGTCATCCCACAAGTGCACCATCATTGTCACGCCATGCCAAGTGTTCACCAGCTGGATGATTCCATATCCTATCAGGATCCCACCACCTCCGGTTGTGAGTTTTAACCCTCATGTACAATGATATTATCTATTCAACATGCTTTGTATGCTGACAGCTCTACTGGACGACATTCGCCGTGCTGATATCCCACTTCACTATGCCGACACCCTTGTTGCCGCCATCCGTCTGCGTGCACACAGCCTACTCTGGGATGCACCAGGAATACTATCCAATCCAGGTAATCCCTTTGTGCACTTTCTCATTGCCGCCAACTCTGGGTCAATGATCTTGCTACTAGCTCAGCACGCAGTCTGTCTTCCATGCAATATAAATGTCACTGTGCCGAGAAACCACGAAGTCAATCGATACAATGGGTTTGTTTTCGTTCGCCCGGTTCAAGAAAGTAACGGTCCATTCTATATTGTTACACGCGGTAAATTAGTGGGCATCTTCCGTCACTGGTAATGTTTATTGTACTACAATTTTGACACATAGATCTTACTCTATTTCAGGATAAATACTGCTCCTCTTGTTCTTCATGTCAAGGGTGCCGTCTGTGTAAAAGTTCGCTCAGTGGATATTGGATTCGAGCTCTTGCTAGATGCGATCGATGACAATGCCGTGCTATACCTCAATTAATATGTGTAGAATATCATAGATCGTGTACTACCATATACTGTGTAAATTTATTGTACCGATCTTGCAAGAGACACTATGTGAATCAACAATTACCAGATATCAAGCAAATGAATTTAAGACGGCTTAATTATCACTGAGCATAAATGAAATACTGGCATGGTGACTAGTACTCCGACATATACATCTGCCATTCCGAAGCATGTTCTTGTGAGGCATCATCATGATAACATTATGGAAAGCTGTTTCTCCCAACTTGAAGCAATAAATCTATTTCTTGATGGGTTGATGTATGCATCCTCATTCTGAACTTCGACACTGTACAGCATGGTATTCCAATCAAACTTCTGAGAGTCTCAGAGTGCTCGAATAGGTGATTCATATTCTAGTAGGCATATTCTTACAAGCAGTCACCATAGTGACATGATGGTGAGCTGCTTCTCGCAAGCAATTATAACATTTCTGAAAAATGAGAACAGCTTTCAGAAGTTCATGTACAACTTAAAAATAGTTATCAAGATCTGATGAGTCGATTCGAACTGGTGTATCTGGAATAGGGATGGTTCAAGTTCCCGGTTGGCACAAGCCCGGGCCGTGAACCATCTCAAACATCTCAGCAGACATTGTAGGAGATTTTCGATGGTCAGGAAAGGTTTTTATCAATGCTTGCATGGTTTCTGCACATATAAACGACTACAAGACATTCTCAATATTACTAGCTTGAGTGTTAGTCTGCACAGACTCGGAGTAAGTAAATCTCCTATAGCCATGTCTGATTCTCAAGAGAGACGGTACTAAGAATTGTATTGTCACTTGATTGGACCCTTACTTCTCCCATTTCATCACACAGCTACTACATGCCTGCCAGTGGCACACCTTCATGGGTCGACCAAAATTATATCTAACCCCAGAGGAAAGGGTCTTTGCTGCTCGTTCCTATCGGAAAAGGTACTACACAAAGTATGTTTTCATCGTTGTTTCATGCCTATTCAAGTATTTGAACTGACTGCTCACACTATTCTACCTACTTACACGGTTACACTGTTGGCACGTCCAGGAATCAGGCGATCATCAGCAAGAAACTGTCAGACAAACGGAAAGCGAAAAAAGCACTTGAATCCGAGTGCCAGTAAGTTGCTCTGCTCACTACTGCAACTTCCTCACTGACCGGAGACATAAGACCAAGACAGCTTCCGAGTCCCCAGCTGACTATGGGCGAACCTTCTTCGAAATGCAATGCACTATTACGTCAGTATGTACTACAATAAACTAAAAGTATAACTAGAAAGCTGACAGCATCACCGAAGCCCTGGGCGTCCAAGACATACTAGGGATGACAATACAGGTCCTCCAAGTCGTTGCTCTGAGTCGGGCGGGTGAGTTTTCATTGTCTTACCCAGCAACAACTTGAACCCTATTAATTATTGATACGCAGTTTGACAACCAGATTCGAAGACTCGGAGTCTGATATCGAATCAGCACTCAGAGATCTAATTGGTAGTTCCTCTCGTGCACACCTGAATTCCCTTTGCGAGGTCTTCCTCTCCTCGGGACAATACACGGATATCAATAACACCCTTTCGGCCGTCGAGGCGCTTCGCGAGCATATGAAAAAGTTGGACTCCATGAACTGGACACCCGCAAGAAGTATCACTGGCATGGGTATGCAGGAGAATGCGCTCTCCAAAGCCATTCACACAGTTGTCAGGACCTTGGAAAACCTCTTGTTGAATATTATGGAGGATGCAGATGTGAATGAGCTTGCACGCAAAGGACTGTTGTTGTTCCAGGTGGCTCCCGATGTAACACTCTAATAATTAGGTACGTGAAATCACCCAATGAGACATGCGATGCTTAGCTACAGAGTTCAATGTACTATGAGTAACTCTACTATACCTATTTCTGTGCAGTCACGGTCCGACTCGGACTCAGACTCGATCTCGATGTAACAAAGACCGATATTAATTTGTTGACAGGCTGGTTCACGGTCGAGCTAGCAATGATCCTTGTGGTATGTCGTAGCCTTCTTCAAACACTGTCACCAGGTAGTCTCGATCTCGATGTAACAAAGGCCGATATTAATTTGTTTACTGGTTCACAGTCGAGCTAGAAATGATTCCTGTGGTATGGGTAGACATGTATTGCTACCCTATAAATATTCTAAGGTGTGTACGCATCTATGATCTCGACGTGTCTGAGTCCCACCTCATCACATCTACGTAGCTCGCTTACTCATCCTGACAGGACCTGACTGTACTGCTTTCATCTTGCTTCAAGGTGTGTGTAGTATCTTGACGTGTTCAAGTTGTTGAAGATTTATTCCAACCTGCCAACTAGTAGCTGCCCTCTTCGTGTCGTTGACATCGACGGCGTGACCACCCACCGAGCGCGTCATTTTTTACCCTTCCTCATCGTACCGCTGCTATCCCGGCCCATTGTGTTTTAAGGTATGTGCGTGTACTATCCATCTTGATGTGTCTGCGAACGTTGATTCCCAACTACCAATTTAGCTGTCTTCGTGTCTACCGTGACACAACTACCCTTCGGACTCTCACATCTCAAACACCTTGTACAGTCGTACCATTGGATACCCAGCCTAAATACTACGCGCCATTGCTTCCCCCCCCTTTCAAGTTTCAACACCCTTGTCACTTCCTGTGCTTCGTGTGTCATTCTCACAAAGTAAGTTATTGCGCATCGCTAATCCTATATTATGAATGTGTAATTCTGATCATCATTAGATGCCAGCCGAGTGGACTACAAATGAGCAGAAAATCTTCCTCCTGGAAGAGCTCGTCACGTTCAAGCGCATAGGTGGTCACCGCTACACAAAACAATGGTCAACGCTCTATCACAAATGGTTTGAGAGGTGGTCAGAGCGTTCAATTGTGCTACCGGATCTGCCGGAAGACGCTGCCTTGACAGCAAAACAGAAGGACGACCTCAAGAAGGCAGTTAATCAGCGCCAGGGCCAGCTGCGCCGGTGGATGCATTGGCATGCTGGGGCAGGACAAAACCGGTCTGCAAATAACAAGACAGCAAGGATCATCAACGAGCTCCTCAAGCCGAAGACACGGACAAAAAAGCCATGGGAAATTTACTCAAGGATGTTTTTCAAGGCGCGCATCCAGCCAGAGATCGGAACTGGTATGTCAATCACTGACATCAGTAAGAAAATACGGGAGATGTTCGAGAATGAGTCACACGACATCAAGGAACAGATACACAACATAACGAAGAAGCAACTTAAACAAGGTGCGAAGTGCGGGAGAAGCAGGAGCAGAGGAGCAGAAGGGGAGGAGGAGTTCGACTTCAATGAGTCCGACCTCGAGGTTGATGATGGGCCACAGAAAGACCCAGTCACGCTGCGCAGGTAAGGCTGAGTCTCCCCGGTATTAGCATGGTGCACACTGACAATCACATGGCACACGCACAGAAATATCCAACAGTGTGGTACTGCCCTCCAGCGTATCTTAGAACACCTTGGAAATCAGACCGGATGGAAATTCACCATTCTGATGGGAGGCCCTGACCCTATGGATCCCGAAGGCAGCAATATCATTACAAGGTCAGGCTAATTTACGATGTGCTTAGTATCTCGACCCACTCACAATGTCTCGTAGTTTACACACCGGGAAAACAAAGGGTGGTCAGGACTTTGTCAATGCTTATCCTGGTTTTGACACAGACGTGGTGGAGGCATACGGTGAATTCTTGGCCGAAGTATTTTGTAAGTTTAGTTTGACATATGACAAGCGGGTGTTCACTCACCACCACACACAAGGTGGCGACGACAATGAGGAGCATGAGGGAAATATCGAACAGGACAATGCCAACAAGGGCCAGGATGATGGCATTGCCGCTAGCAGTGAGGGAGGTGACAGTGAAGACGAGGGTGAGGAAGACCGTGATGGTGAAGAAGGCGATACAGGTGATGACCAGGCCACAGGAAGCTCGATTACTTATAGCAAATCCTCCATGTCAAATCTTGCAAGACTTTCGCCGGCTCCTTCGCCATCGCATCCTGCAATACCTCCAGCAACTCTCACACTGTCAAATGTCGTATTGCCTGCTGTTCCGTCACCTTTGCATCTTGCAACACCTACGACGCCATCCAATAATGCCACACAGCCCACTGGCATGCCATCGGACAACATCTTGCAAGCTCCTGACCCATGCAATCCTGCAACATATACATATGATCTTGCATCTACAGCTCCGTCAAATCTTGCAACACCCGCTTCAACAGATCTTGCAAAACCTCAATACTCTGCATTCGAAGGCGGCCCCATTTCAAGTGACATGTCTTACGGTCTGAACCTTTTGGGATCCGGTTCGGTGCAGGAGCCGGTGTTGGGATCGTTAACAACCCTTCTAAATGGAGATGACTTTTCCTTCTGTGACCTGACCTTCGGCGATGCCCAGAACAATCTGTTCCTGACTTCTTCAATTCCAACCATGACCACTGACTTGCCGTCCGCTGGTACGGACCGTACGGTCTCCCTCGATTGGCCGGATTTCAACTATACACAATTTGGAGCCTATAGCGGCATGACCTATGGACCCAATGGATGTGCTCAAGATCTGTATGACCTCGGTGGAACTCCTGGCATAGGACTTCCAAACTTCCCAAATACCACGAGTTCCACAACACCTTTCGTGATGGCAAACATACAACTCCCAGCTTCGTCACAGTGGCTTCCACCTCATCCAGCACTCACAGTATCACAACCACATACAGGTCAACCCCTTTCCGACATTGTGATACAATCAGCACCTGTCATCTCCCCGACTCAGCCTGGGACCCAGACTACTGTTGCCGTAGTAGGAATGCCCGACGACGTTGTCACATCCCCAGTTGGCCGTTCAAAGCGAAAACCCAGACCATTCCAGCGGGCAGTACTACGAGACAATCTTATTGGCGAGGAAAATCATGTTCCCCCTCCCTCCAATGAGAAGACAAAGGGAAAGGTGAAGAGCCAAGGGAAACCAACCGCTTCGGAGAGCAATGCACCCGTCAAAAGAACAGCAAAAAGGGGAAAACGAGCGGGGGATGATGAGCTCAGTGGCCCAGCACCGAAGAAAAAGTAAGTCTGCAAGTCGCTGCCCATCCAAGCACACTTTAAACCTACTCGAATTACAGACAACACAAGGTTGCTATGGAGAACTAAGTTATGACATTAACTACTACTCTTCGGGGTCTCAACAGAATAGTGTTGCAATGTGATGGGGCAATTACGTAGATTAGGATGTACAGGCTCTCGACAGCGTGGTGAGATGAATACATAACATTATGTGCTATTGGACGTGAGGTACAGTACGGGCGGAAACATTCTGGAAACGGAAATGGCGGAAACGTGTGGAAAGGAAACGGAATGGGCGGAAGTGCGCAGCACTCACCCAGTGGCCCCAGACAGGAACCTGCCATGCAAGGCATGAGCTGCGGGGGTGGGTGGGATTGCATTGCTGTCGTAGATGACCGTTGGTTTGAAGATAGCTGGCTGGGCATGTCTCTCGAAGATGTCAACAGTGCGCCAGCGAAATCAGACGTAGGGGAGCACATACGCTGGAATTGAGGTTCGTTCCCTTTCCGGGAGAACGAGTGGTGGGATGCGGAGGGAAGCGTGCCAGGTGTGCATTACAAGCTGATGAGTGACGGAGAGTGGTGGCGTAGGGGCAGCGGGAAACCTCACCGTGATACTATAATATATATAGTACTAGATAACAGGAGCCTCGGACGACGTGTTGCAGGACGAGCAAATGAAAACCATGATTGCAAGATGGGGGGACATTTGCAATAGATGCGGTGGGCCGGGGCATTGCAAGAGGGTGATTGTGTATTGCAAGCCGCCAATTTAAGGGTATTGCAAGGGGAGTAGTGACACCGCATTGCAAGGTGTGAGCAGGCGGTTGATTGCAAGAGTGGCAGTGTCCGGTTTCAAAAGCAGTATTGCAAGAGCCTCGGGATGACATTACATTGCAAGACACAACGGTATCGTGCAAGATGGCACGGCAATCGCTAACTACCGTATATTCTGCAAAACTTACATACGGTAATGACCGTCTTTTTTTGCAATAAATCTACTCTATAGCCTGATCAGACAAATGTGGAATACAATGATGAGAATCATACATATGTTCAAGATCAATAGTTCATCCTGTTACTTAACCATAACTTGAAGTATTTATCATTTCCCTCCTCATTACCATTATGATACATCAATCATTAATGGTAATACATCTGTGAATGAAAACCTTATCAAGACGGTGGCATCCTCCTTGTTACATGCATGCAAAATAACTACAACTTGAAATAAGTAGGGTGCAGGACAACTTGAAGCATACACACTAGTATCAATTATCAAGACAATGCGGCAACTGTGGGCCTCTTTTCCAGTGTAGTGAGACAGTGGGGAGGAGCAGGGTAGAGATACATTTACCATGGTATCAGTGTAGTAACAGGGTTGAGTCGAATCATTTCTGGGTTGTAGACGCTGCATCAGATACCTCGCATTCGTTGTGTCAGTAAATGCTGATTAATGACTTCACTATTAAGGCTCATATACCTCCCTCGAGATACAAACCGTCGAATTATTATCCTGTGTATCGATGTACGTACTTGTCATACAATATCCATACTTGATATGAGTCACGACTGACTTCCGGTGCACCAAGTATGTTGAACGGAATAGGTACCTGTCCCGCATTTCAGACTATGTCTGAAATGCGGGATATGGCCATCGATAATTACAAGAGACCAGTACACGAGCGACGTTGATATACTATCAAACGAGCCAACACGGCTCAAAGGATTGTGGTTACTTGTGTTCTTTCTTACAGGTAAATATCCTTCTTAGAATTCGTATTACGCTCACACTGCCCATCAGGAACATTCGCACATACACGCACCGTTGTGACAAGGTTCAGAATGGTGGGAACTGTGTACTACATACTTGATCGCTCTGGTCACATATCAGAACTTGAGTTGCGTTAGTTACGAATCAAACATCGGACAATGCTGGCCAGGCACTACAAAAAGTAAATCGACTAATTCAGAGCGTCTGAGACGCTGATGTGTGCAAAATAACCGGCCGTGACGCTGATTCAAGGGACGCGTGAAATCAGCGTCATCGGATCGACGCTGATGTGTCGCGTCCTCGCCGCTAACTAGCCGCGTCTTGGACGCTCTGACTTAGTCGATTTACTTTTTGCAGTGAGGCGCGTTGTTGACGATCACACATGGCATGTTGAACAAGTCAATCAGAACGCTGCCAGTGTGCGGACAACGAGAACGTCAATTACCAACACATCGTGCTCGACTGATTAAAGCCTGCCAACCTTGATGTACGGTACAAGTACCACCTCGTGGTGATGATAGGGTTATCTACACGAGTGTACAACTATCCGCTGATGCAATATACAATAGTAAATACATATCCCGCATTACGGAGAACATTGGAAATGTGGGATAAGAGCAGTATCATCAAGGTGATTCCATGTAGGATCACGCACGAGATCTGTTATTGTTTGTAGCATTTTATCCTTCATTTTCCCTCTCCATCGACATTCCCCATCAATCTACGCAGCCATTGAGGGCGTAGCCTGTCAATCGAATCGACGTAGACTGTCAATCGATGTACCATGATCGTGATGATGGCGTTGCCTCATTGTCAGTGTACTGAACGGGTTTGGGGCATACACCACGATGTGTGGCAGGATCATAACAGGCAGTGTGTTCGGAGCTTGTGGAATGTATTGACGGCGAGACACGATGTCGCAAGATTAAGAAGGTGTGTTTGGTGCTTTGTGGAGTGTGTTGACAGCTAGACCGTACGATGTCGAATCATGGACAACACGCTAAGTGAAGACCACCGTCCGCCTCGTTCAGCAATCTTTCTGCACCGAGACCTTTTATCGATAATCGGAGTCAGCAAGAGATCAACGATAACAGATGTGAGGCAGTGAGTTCAAATTTCCAAACTCATTATTCAAGTAAACTCAAGGCCACCGGTGTTTTCGTTGTCGGTTTGTTTGTTGTCTAGCACGCCTCAGGAGATCACTAGTAGTACAGTGAGGTATGTTTCGACGTCCTACCACAGGTTTCACACTTACGAAGAACCAAATGACCGAACAGTGTCCCATCGAGGAGTCTTTGTTCAACAATGTTACGACTGATTCGAACGGTAACGTATTGTCCAGTTTCTCTTGTGGACAAGGTGAGGAATTGTGAAGTGGTGGAGAAGTGAGAGGGATGAACGGACCCGGGAGAGAGAGATCGTGTAACGAGTCGATGAGATGAGGTGGTTCTTTGATGCATCGTGTCGAGATACACTCGAACTCAACGCACCGGACCAGCGAGGTGAGTTGCTTACAACCTGTAATGTCATTCAACAATATATATTACTAGGAAACGGTGCTGAGGTTCATTGTCGTACTTGCCACGTACTCGACTGAATCGACCACCAAGTAGAGACCCACCCCCCACAGGCATTGGTACTGAATTTCTGATCCTAAAGACTCGGGACATGCGGCGAGGAATCTCGAAGTAAGTGTCGTGTCAACCGCATGATCAAAGCATAACAATACGCAAAGCAAAGCCAACACCGAGAGGCTGGCACTAGAGGATACACGAAGAGGACAGCCAAGGCGAGTGAATATTTGCCCTCACTGTCAACTTATCGCATCGTATGAGACGAGCTCGATCACACCAGAAATCATAATACGCTCCGACGTAATATATAGCTAGGCAAAAATAAGGAAAAACAAAGAGATCGAATAGAAATTGAGCAGCTTCACAGAGTTGGCTAGAAGGTGTACAAACACTAGATATCGATATAGTAGGAATCAGGGAACAATGTCAATTGTACATGGTGAACGAGGAGAGATTTACACGGATTGAAAGAACTCATTGATTGATGTGACTTGGATGCCACAAAGAAAACAAATGTCAAGTTGACACCTAGCACGATGCATATACGACCTAGCGTCCAATGACCTGGCGCGTTGGTGATCATTGTGTCAGGTTAAAGACAAATGTTGAGCCCTATAAATCCAGGCCAGAGTTGAACAACTTATCTGAGTATACCAGGACTTTTAGACAGGTCAATAGTACGACGAAACGAAGGGATAGATTGGGTTCTATCAAGTCTTCTAACAACCTTTGCTCCGTTGTCAACATGTATTGCGCAGACGGTTCTATGGGGCTAGTGAAGAGGTACATCATCAATTCTGTATATGGTACGTTGATCACACACAGACCGGCACACTGCTTAGATTCGACAGCCAAGTCACATCCGCGATAAGATTCGACTGAGACACGGTCGGAACTCTCGATGGTACAAGAGATGAATGTTCCGAGTACTTGTATTAGTCGACTGCTGACTGGCCGCCGATAAAGTATCTTACAAGCACCACTACTAGGCTATCTTGAATCGATCCGTGGGTGTCGTGGATCCTACCGACGGTCAACCCTACCAATACGAAT